>VWZU01017471.1:9987-44756 GCA_013397095.1 Sterrhoptilus dennistouni | reverse complement strand
ACAACAACAAACCCCAGTTCTAGGTAAACCATTGGGCATCTCAAATTTACAGTCTTTAGTACAAAGTATTTTTATTAAGTTTTTCTAAATAAGATTGTTCTAATGCTTTAGTTGTTGGGGCAGTAACTCTTTAAGCATATTTTGGCTACATTTTAAGTAAGATTTTTCATTATCATGGCTCCATGTAAGTGGCAGAACAGCACTGACAATGGCAAAGCTCATTTAGTACATTCCTGTTTCTCATCCTGTACATGGTACTTTTGCATCCATGAGGACAGTGTCAGTGCAGGAGACTTTCTAGCTCAGAGTCATGGCTCTGGTGGCAGGGAAGGGTGAATGCTTAGGAGACAGAGTAAGCATATAGTGATAATTTCATATATTTTCCCAGAATCCGTGGCTTGGAGGCTTCCTGAACCACTGTTACTATCTTTGCACTTCTGTAATTTTTTTTGATAAATTATTTTCATCCCTCTTTGGATTCCCAAGCTTTCTGCTAGTGGGAGTCCTGTAGTTTATCTGTGCGTTTGCTTTTTACTTGCCATGATCATTTTGTGTGAGAGCCCATCTTTCTTGTGTAATGAGAAACAGTAATTGTTCCCCCAGTTACCTTCTCTGTCCTGCTTTTGACTTCATTGGCCTCCTTGATTCCCCTTGATCACTTCTTTTTCAGACTGAGGAGTTTTATCTGTTTAATCCTTCCCCATTTGGAAGCTGCTCAGTAACTTTGCCACTTGTCATTCTTTGGGTCATTTCTAGTTCTTCCTTATTGCTTTCAAATGAAAGGAGCAGCATTTCTCCCAGTGCCCAAGCTGTAAGTGCACTATGAGATACTATTAAACAATATAATGATATTTTCTTATTTCCCTTTCCCCCCCAATGCCTCCTTGTTTGTTTTTTTATTAACTACTGTTGAATACTGAGCTGGTGTTAAAGAGCTGTCTGTAATAACTCATGATCTGTCTCCACAGTGGTAGTAATAGCTAGCTTTCTCTGGATTTAGACTGAAGATTGTTTTTCCACATGTGCATTACTTGGTGTTTATTAGAGCTGAATTTCATCTTCAGGCTTTTTACCCTGTTACCTTGAGATCCTTTTGTCGCATTTTACAGGCAGCTTTTAGTTTAAAGGAGTTGGATGATTCACTCCCAGCCTGCTTCCCCTGGTCCCTTCTGTGAGCTGAACAACCCAGGCCCTTGCACAGATTCCTCAGAGGCTCCAGCTCTCAGCAGCAATCGTGCAAGCTGGTTGTTTACTCCTATTCAATCTCTAATTTTGTAACCAGTTCTCAAGCAAAGGCCTTCCCTCTTGCTCTGTGACAGCATCATTTAGTAGTCTTTGGTGAGAGGGTGTGTCCAAAGGCTTTTGGAAATCCAAAACAGGCATCCCCACTCGTGTGGGATAGCAGAAGTCTTGGTGGGTAGCAAAGGCTGGTGCCATCCTCTCCCTGCCTGTCACAGAAAAACTACTCAGTTGCTCCCTTTTGTAATAAAACAAGTAAATCCTATCTTGGAGTAATCTTGTAGTTCATCTAACACACCAATGGGCTATCCCACCTTAGATATTCCATGTTGCAATGAGTCTTCCCTCCTCTTTTAACAGTGCTCAGCTTGGCTGGAATTGAAGCTTGTTACAAAATGAAGGCCTGAACTTCCAGGAAGGTTTGTTGAGGCTGTTTGTGGTGCTCATTCTCAGGTTAGGAGGTGCCTGTCTGCAGGCTGGGTACCAGCATTGGAAGAACTGTTGAACTTCGATCATCTAAATCTGTTTCTGGTGTTCCAGCCAATTAAACATTAAAATGAGCGTGACAAGTAAGTGTTTATGGGTCAGTAACTCCAGAATATGGCTGTGACATGGCTGCTCGAGACAATCCATTTCAGTGCAGGCCTGGGCAGCCCTACATCCTCGGGTGTGGAATTGCTTTTATAGGGAAAGAGAAGTAATAAGGATAATGCAGCAATCAGGCCCCAGCCCACTAGTTTGGAAACTTCCCCTTGCCAATCAAATTCCTATGGTATTCAACCAGTTTTAGGCTTGTTCCAAAGGCATTATTGTGCTGTCAGAAAATATCCTGATGGATATATGCATTCTCTCCAGTGTTGGATGTTACCTTCTTGCTTTTGTCCACCAGCCAGCCCTCAGTGCACACTTTATGGCAACAGACAGGCCTGTCTTGTCCCTCTCCCTCCCTTCCCCCTCTCCTATTATATATATTTTTTTCAGCACTATTAGATTATTAAATGCTTAATGACTATTCCATTCCTGCTAACTATACTTTTGATGAGCTGCAGTAATAAAACTTTGTAACAGCGAAGCGTGTGTCTGGTTCCTTTATAGGAAGGGCACATTTGGGGAGCTGAAGTAATGGGGGATAAAACTCAATTAATGAATAGAAATAAAAAGAAGTAAATGAGGTAATCAAACTCAGAGAAATTAGTATTGGCAGGTCTTGAATGATGCTCTTGGATGAACAATCTTTCAAAATCCTTCCTTGTATGCTGCTGCTGTCTCTTTATTTATTATTAAAATAACATGATCCATGAGGCGCTCGGGGTGACTCCCAGCCTAGCTAATTCTAATTAATCCAGTCAGGGAGAGCAGCAGGGTAAGTGAAGCAGTCTATCGGATTGAAATTCATAACTTAATTGAGGTCAAAGTCCTGGGTTGGGAGAACAAAAGTCTTTCTCTGGGACCAGGCAGATCAATAGCAATAAATATCTGGCTTGGATGCAAGTAGCTTATAGTGACGGATTATCTGACACTGGCCAGAGGTCTTGGTCTTGTTCAGGGCAAAGTCCCATGGCATGTACAGTGGAGGGTGACTTTTGCCAGTGTTCCCTCCAAAACTCCAAATAACTCTTGAAGGACTCATGGGATCCTCAGGAAAAGGATGTCCATACAGAAGTCCACGTGGTCATGCTGAAATTTGGTTTCTCAAGGTATAGGTGTCTCATCAGTAGCACAAGGGCAAGTGTCACATTAGTGCTGATGGAGGCTGGAAGAAGTTGCTCAGGCTTACAGGAACTTGGAGCTAAATCACAGCTTGTCCAGAAAGAGACCTTTAGGATCAGGGGAAGCTGAACCAAGGATGGATGGGCTTTATGCCAAGTCTGTATTTATAGCACGTTTACGTAGAAGGAGAGAGGAAGGTTGGAAGAGGGAAGTGTAAATAATCATTAAGGTGGGTTTGTAGTATGAGGGAAAACAGCAGAGGCAAATGTGGTGTTGCCTGTTCTTCAGAAAAGCATCCAATGTCTGCTGTGACCTCCAAAATGTTCTGTTCCAAGGGGATTGCATGCTAAGGATGGCTGGTTTCCCAATCCCTTGCCCAAGCACAGCTTGGGTTTGGGTGTTGCCTGAACCCCTAAACCAGAGAGGAAGCCTGAGGTCCTGGCCTGGGATCTGTGTCCTTGCACTGTGCACAGCCTTCCCTGGGAGTGGGCACTGAAATACTCCTCAACACCAGCAACTGAAGAAGCTTCTCTGAACTTTGAAACGAGCAGGTCCTTGGGCTGGAGTTCAGAATTAAAATGCAATCTTCACCTAGGCCATTATTAATGCCATGTTTATGCAGATTGGACTGCTCTGCTCATATCCTCTTTGCAGAGGACAGATACTGCTGTGGTCAGCACTCGATACATCCCAGATGGATGTTGTTCTGCCAATGCACTTCAACACAGCTTGGAAGAGAGATGGAAACCGCAGCCTGGACGCAGCCAGGGACTCAGTTTGACACACCTGCTCCTCCCATTAACACTGCATGAGTCTAAAGCATCTGTTCTTGTCCAGCTTGCCAGAAATGTTCAGGAGATCTCTGGCTCCACAGGTCAGGTTTCGAGGTGTAGGGCCAAAGCCTTGGCTGGTCAGGTGTCAGGTTTTAATGTGATGAGCAACTGTTGGTTTTTCTGGGTGTATAAATGGTACTTCTGTACTCTCACGCCCTTATGAAACTGTCTCTGGGAAACACCTCTTGTTTTCCACTGCAGGATGTTTGCTTTGTGTGGACAGAATGCAGTGAACAAGGCAGCTC
This sequence comes from Sterrhoptilus dennistouni, assembly GCA_013397095.1. NCBI lineage: Eukaryota > Metazoa > Chordata > Aves > Passeriformes > Zosteropidae > Sterrhoptilus > Sterrhoptilus dennistouni. Next base: position 40,729 of record VWZU01017471.1, on the reverse strand, counting down.
TTCAGTACATACATATATATATAAATATATATCTATATACACTTGCTTTTACTAAATATTTCTGTTATTACCTACTTCTTGCTCTTCTACTGCTTTCCTCATTCATGTCCCATCCAAGGCACAACCTCCTCCTTCTAGGCTGGTGGTCTCACTCTCCAGATTCCTGTTGGATTATTTGTGTGCTCCTGCTTCATTCCTGCCCAGCCTGTACAAGAGCAAAAAGTTTTCGAGGCTGTTAAACACTGCAAACAAAACTGCACTGGCAACTCCTCATCAAGGGGAGAAGGGGTTGAGTGGTTTATTTTGCTGTGTATAAAAACTAACAGAAAATTCCAAGTACTGAACAATTCATGACTGAAAAAGATCTCATGAGCAACACCTCTTGCATATACAGAACTCTGATATTGCACCTTATCTTGAACTACAGCTCTGCTAAGGTTTAGGAGGAAAATAAATTAAAATATGAACATAACCATTTTCCCTCTTCATAGAGCCACGCCTATGATGCAGGTGAGAGAATTTGCCTTTTTTTTTTTTTTTTTTTTTTTTTTTTTTTTTTTTTTTTTTGGTAATCTGAGAGAAATAACAAGATCTGTCCATTCAGAGCTGGGTTTTCACAGTTATATATGTTGTTAAAAAACATAGCAGTAGATGCCAAGATCTGTAGAATATCTGTGGATTCAGTGAAGAAATTCTCGTTACGGCTCTTGTCAGAGTCAAGTTTAGGTTTCTAATTCTCCAGTTTTGCTACAGAATCCCAGCGTGACCTTGAACAAGTCACTTGATTTCTTTCTGCCGTGGTTTCCCATTTGGGAAATGGTGGGGCAAATAATCGTTTTTTATCTCATGGATATAACAAGATTATAAAAATATGGTACTTTTAAGAACCTTAGAAAACTGATGAAATGAAATTAAACAGATCCTGCAGTCCGGATAAAATGAGATGAAACAAGCATGAAACTATTAGTGAAAGAAATGTTTCTTTATCTTCTGCAAATAAAAATGCAAAGTGATTAAGTGGGTCTTTTCTAGCTATTAGCAATAGCAGCTCTAGCCAGCTGACTTCTGCCACCCTTGTAAATTAATTTGTGGGGTACAGTCCTGAATTTAGTATCCTCACAATAAATACCCTTAAAAATTTTGTCACCTTCTGTGATGCACAATGTTACTGCCATGATAGTACTGCAATTAACTTGCCCTGTAGATAAAATGTGGCTGCTTTAAATGAGATGCTCTAACACACTGGTTTGCAAATTTCTTTTAATTGATTTTTTTCCCCTCCCTGTGATATTTCCTGCCTTTACTGTATATCCAGTAGTATTTTTGTGAGGCAGAGGAAAGGAATGGAAATAAAGGTTATTCTTGTCCAGGGCTGGGTTGGAGGTCTGGTGGAGCAAACCCCACATGTCCCTGCTGCTGGCAGCAAGGCTGAGCATGGTTAGTGATGAGCTTTGTGTGTTTGTGAGGTGCTGGAAGAGGAGGAAAGCGCCAGCTCAGACTGTGGGCATTTTCCTTCCCTGGCTTGGTGACTGGATGAGAAAGTCTCTCTTTTAGCACAGCTCTCAGATCCAGGCAGGGATTAATGAACAGAACAGGAGAGAAGGAAATTGATGGTTGATTTTATCTTACACAGAAGGAAGACAAGCAAAGTATTTCAGAAAGCAATAGGCTGGAATGTGCTATAAAGAAACTTTGACATATGTGCTGGAACTCAGCCAGAGGCCAGGTTACCTGTGTTCAGGAAATCTCAATTTACTCTTTTCTATTTTCCTTTTTTTTTTTTTTTTTAAACTCAAGTTTTAATCACGTTTGGACTGTGCAGATGAAATCTGAGTCAGAAGCCAGATCTGCCAAAGCTGCCCGGTTCCCTTCTCTGTAACATCCCATTCCTGCTGCTATTGTGGTGATATTTTCAAGCAGTGCTCACAGATTACATGGTAATTTGGCTTCTGAAGTGGTATGAAATTGAGCATTACACTTTGAATTCCAGTGGTCAGACTCAGAAGAGGTTTGTAAAGTTACGGCTCAGCAATTGCAAATTATCCATTTTTCACAGCTTAATGACCAAGGGCTTGTTTTTGGAGTGATGGGAAGTGATCACATACACCCTTACCTCCAGTGCTAATTGCAGAGCAAAAGAGGTTAATTTAAACCTTGGAGGCAGTTTTGATCTGGATCTTTCACGGCAGCAGGAGAACTCAGAGCTGTGGTGACTTTAAATCATTCATTTTACTTCTCAGATGGAAAAGATAAGCGTGGATGTGGTGAGTTTGCTCTCATCAGCTGGAAAGAAACAACTGGCTACGCCCAGTCAGTTGGGATAAACCACAATGCAAAGGTTATAAATGTGTATGGAGTCAAAAATGGAAGATCATATAAACTAGTCATTTAGACATGGTTTAAATCATCTCATTTTTTGCCTGTCAGTTCAAGTGTTCCTCTTGTGCCCATTTAAATTATAAGTCAAGGCATTAAGCAAGAGCAAAGACCATCCCTGTCCCAAAGAGATCATCTTGGCATCAGATGCATTGCCACAGGTAGTGCAAATGGAAAGGCTGAGTGAATGGAAGTAAGAGAACAAAACAGAGATCAGCAGAAAAATGGTATTCTTGGCTCGTGGCTTCCCCAGGCAATGCCAGGCAGCAGTGACACGGAGGGTCATGGCAGAAGGAGTCTTCCTGAGGATTTAAAGGATGGGAAGGTGTCATTACTGAGGACTTCTGGCAAAGGATAAACATGTGAATTCCTTGCTAAAGTCAATAGGACTTTTACTGGCATGTGTCCTAGGGCTGAATGTGTCTCTTGCTGGGATCAGTTAAAAAAACCCTGCAAGTGCTGCATTTTACCAAGTCCATTGGGAGGAAGAATCAGTGATGGAGAAGAAATGGGAGACTTTTCATAGAGAAAAAGAGAAAATTGCTTCATTTGCATAGGAATGTATCACAGCTGTACCCCATGCAGGAAGTATTTCCTTCTGGGATAGGGTGGTTTAAAAACACAGTCACCCAACTGCAAAATTGGTTCTGACTCAAGCAGACAATGGCACTCCTTTCTGGATGGATGATGGTTTCAATCTTTTGCCCAGCTACAGAAAACACCTGGTAGAGTTCTGGTCTCCGGGACATCATCTTCCACTTAAAGACAGGAGTTTGCTGTTTCTAAACAAAGAATTTCTGAGCACTGTTCCCAAGCTGGAGGAATTGTCCATCTAGATTTGCCAACCACAACCCATCTTGCTTGACATGGCTGCTTGACAGCTGCAATGGTAGCACCTCCTACATCATCAGATAACATAGAAACATCTTTTCTATCATCATTTGGTCTTTGAGACATTTGGTTTGTAGCTGGTGCTGCACTCCAGTGGCTCAGCTGTGTGTTCTGGGAATCTGGAATGTAGAAAGCCGCAGGTGGTCCAAGAAATGAGAAATACAATTTTGGGAGTGCCTGCTGTGCTTTTAGCAACACTCCTCATTTCCCAAATCTGAGCAGAGCAGTGGTTCTTTTATCATGTTGGCTTTCAGGAAACACTGCTGTGGAGAAGTCACGAGGCACTAAAAAGGAGGATTTCACCCTGTTTTGTTGGCTTAATAAATTCTCTTGAAAATGTGAATTCTAGTTATTGTTACTGCCACTAATTTATATCCTGCTCTAACCCTAATCTAATCTGATATCTAAGATGTGGTGTCCTGGCCAGGTGTGGTTTATCCTGTTCCAGCAAGAGCCTTTTTGCTTCTTCTCTTTTCAAAACACTCAGCCAATTTTCACCTCCGTTTCTCTCCCATGTTCTTTGTAGCTACTGGGCAGCTGACCTACAGATCTACCAAATGTTAGGTGTTGTGTCTTTGATACCATTTAGGAAAAAGAGAGGAATTCAGGAAATACCTGATCTTTAGCACTGAGGGTTCTTTTCTGCTAAAACAAAAATCCTAAGCAGTGTTTTAGCATATGATTCAGAAGGTTTCAAAGAGACATCAGTTAAACCTGCCTGCTCAGTGAGAGCCAACAAGTGGATCTTTCAGATGTCTGAATGTCCCCTGGGGGTTCACATTATTAATATCTGCCTTATGACAAGGTGGCTGTGCTGATGCCAGGCTTTTTTTCCCAGCCGGCATGATTAATTTTTCCTTCCTTTCTTAATATCTCCGAGCCAGATGCTTCTAAATGTCCTCACAGGGTGTATTGCTGTTCTTAGCTACTCCTCCTTCCCCCCTACCCCTTTCCAACTAATTCATATAATGGCTCTGGAGATGCATTTTGTAGCGTCACAAAAAGCAAAACTTTGAAAGCCTCCGAAGGTGATGGACTTGACACGTGCAGATCTGGCCTCCCGACGTTCCTGGTGGGCTTGAAAGCTTCGTGCCAGGTAGTCTGTCAGGAACATTTCCCAGTTCAGAGCGTGCTTATTTGCCTAGCACTTTACAAATTATATCCATGCAGAAGTGCTGAAGTGCAAGTATTCCTGGTGGGGAGGTTGACAGCGGGGTGTTGCTCTGACGTTTTGGAGACGGGAAATTTTGGCCAAGGCAGTGGAGGAACACTTCCATTATTTATGGAAAGTGCAGTGGATCTTCAAGCACTGATTTATTTTAAGGGCTTCAAAACATTGTGATACTGAAAAAGGTCTTTATTCTGCAAATGGAAATTAGTTCTCCTTCACAGGTCTTGTTCCATAGTGCAACTGCACGGGCCTGAGTGGTACCAGCAGAGAGGGAAGACCTTAACAAGCTCTATAGCAATCAGCTTGTTCCTAAACTGTTCCTGCTTAGCAACATATCCATCAGTTTCCTCCATATAATAGAGTTTTATGGGTCTTCTGTATTTATCCTCAGCTGTTTTCAGTCATTAATGCATTCAACCTGCATCTCAGGGGATTTTTCCCAGAGGAACCAAACCCCAGAAAGAGAATAGTTAGTAGTTAATAAATTAGAATTTAGTTGTTTCTTTTTTGTAAGTGTTAGCACTGTCTGTGCTAGGTAGATCAGTGGGTTGAATGATGGAAGTCTTAATTTAAGAAGTCTAGAAAATAGCATTTCTTAATTTCTTACAGGACAAGCTAAAATCTCCCACCCATTATGTTGTACTGTTCAGGGTGTTTTTGCAATATAACAGTGAAAGAAAATATTATATAAAGCAATTAATTTGCCAGTGCAAATAGAGCTGTAATTAGGGGAATCAAATCTTCAGTTTTAGTCTGAAGTTCAGGTTTTTTGTGGGAAGATGAGGATAGTAAGAATATCCTGAGAGTAAGGATGCTCTTAAGAGCATCCTAAGAGAAGAGCAGGACCCCTACAGCATTCTGTTCCATAACAGACAGCTGGCCATTTAGCCGTGTGTAAGGCAGCCTCAGACAGCCCTTTGGCCCACAGCAGTGTGGGAATTAAGTTAAAATTAACCTGAGTTTGGAAAACAACTAGCACCACTTTATTTGTCCATTTAATTGAGTTATATGACGCTGTGTAAGTATGCTGACCCACAGACGTAAATTGCTCCACCCTACCCACTTCCCTCCTTAATTCTTTCATACTAATGGACCTGATGGGATGTTGACTGCAGAGAGAGGGAGAGAGAGAGGGAGGGAAAGAGGCTGGAAATAAAAGAGGCTGGAAACAAAAAGGGACTGTTCCAGCCTGGTGCAAACCTTCCCCTTCGGTGAAATGCTCTGAGTGTCACAGCTGCACTAACTGCACTGTGATCTTTGTTGCCATTAAGCTGATTATATCCACAGAAGGATTCATCCAACTAATCCCACAATGCTGCAACCAGTTGCTTTACATTTAAGTACATTTTTTATTTTTTTCTTAAGAAATCAAAGTCAGTCAGGCTTCACCAGATTCTCAAAATGGTTCAGGCTCTTACAGGGACCCACTTTTGTTTTGGTTTGGTTTTTTTTTTTCTGTTTGTTTAATAGAGGAAAATAGGACAAATTAATGGGCTCCATGCATTAGTGGATATGCTTAGTTGGAGAGCCTGTGGTGTACTTTGGGGTGGAGGTGCTGGGGAGGTGCTGTGTATCATTGTACCTTTGGCAGTGGATCATTTTGTGTTTGCCTGGGTGGCCATACCAAAGAGCAGCAGCTCTGCATCCAACAGTGACTCTAATGAGGGAAATTCTGACAGGTTAAGATTGACTTAATTGATTTAATAATCAATTTATATCTAGTTCTTACTTATTTTTCTAAGGAAAGGTTGATTTTCATTGGTTAGTAGTCATTAAAATACGTTCATTTGCAGCTAAATATAGCCTTTATAGTGAATTTAATTCTTCTTTGCTAATCAGGTACACAATGTCTGCCCATCTTTGCTTAATTATGTCATTTAAGCTAGTCTATTAACATTCTTAATTTTTACATTTGAATCAGGATAGAAAACAGCAAATGAGACATTTCTTCTGTTAGACTATTAGGTTTTTTGGTTTGTCTTGTGCCCAAGTACATCTAATTGGAATTAGAATTTCATTTTAAAAAAACCTTTACAAGGAAATTTTTAAATGCTTCTTAAAAATAAATTAAAATCACTGTTGTAAGTATGGTGTGTTTGGTTTTGAAAGGAAAAACTAAATAGAATTTTCTTTGTATTTATGAATTACATACTATTTAAAGGAGACAATGTCTGGCACATTCAGGTAATCAACTTTCCTCAGGTTTTGTTAACAAAAACCAGGGATTTCAGGAGGAAAAGCAAGGAGCAACTGGAGAAAGATGAGGACCAAACATAGGCCTTAATTCTGTCATTAAGCATTCAGTGTTGGATAAAGTTGTATCCTCTTTTTTCATGCTGTCTGTTGTCTACCCTGAGACTTTAGGCTCGACTTTGGCTTCCGGAGCAGCAACACTTCTGTGTTCCAGGCCAGCTGAGAGTGGACAGAACATCCCGTGCATTCAGCAGCATAAATCACAGGGAATTGTGCCTAGAGCCTTGTCATGATTTTCCTGCAGGGTTCTGCAGGGTTCTCCTAACTCCTTGTCTTCTAAAAGCCATTCCTTCAGATTCAGTCTGTATTTATCACTCAGATGTTTTACCTTTTTACACTTCTCCCATGCTGCAGGCCAGGCTGTTGTATACAAAAGCTTATGGTCATTCTTTCCAATTCCTCAGCATTTTAAAGCCTGTAGATCTGTTGTTGTCTCATATTTAATTTGTATCCATTAGGAGTCCAAAGTTGGTCTAATACCTCAAAAGGATGCTTAGGGTGACTTACCTGGTCAGTAGTTTGACTTGCTTTAGAAAGTAGCTGTCAAATATGTGCTGCTTGAAAACACACATCCTTTTTCACTGAATGTATGGATTTTATGGAATTGTATTCTGTTGGGTCATCAGTTAGGGTGTCTTAACTTTGAATCTATTAGGGAAGTATTTTTTATTTTAGGGATGCAAAAAAGCATTGGATCTCACCCATCCTAGGCATTGGTTGTCACCAACATTCTTTGCTCTCATGGAAGCTTCTGAAAATGAATTGTTTCATGGTTCCAAGTACAACTTCTTATATAAACTTTAGGGTCCCATTAAAAACTGGTGAAATAAATTATATTAATTTCTTTGGGATTTTTTTCTTTAACACTTAATTGTTTCATTGACCAGGAGTGGTTAAGCTGCCTGCAAGCAGAGGAGGAAGAAGACTGAAGATAACTGTGCAAAACCAGGTGTCAGCCCATGGTGGCTCCCCGTAGCAGCTGGGAGAGTCTGAGTTCTCAGCTTATGGTTTTCAACTTCAGTGTTTCCTTCCCATATCACACAGTGAAAGTGAGATTGTCCTTAAATGTAGATTCAAGTGAAGCCGTATCTTAGAAGAGGGGAGAGTTAGTGTGGGAGAGGACAGTGTGTCCTGACAGTCCTGATCCAGCACAGCTCTGAGAGCTCAGCATCCCAAAACTAATCCTGGCTGTGGGCACTTTTCCTCATTTGACCTTGAGCAAGTCAGACAGTGGAGGTTTTTTGTGTGTCTCAGTCTCTGTAACCAACATGGGAATAGTATGTGTATATATGCCTGGGTCTTGCCTAGATTAATAAATCAATATTTGTAAAGGAAGGCTTGATAAATGCTAACTGTATTACCACATGTACTTGAACCTTGTGCAGAACTTCAGGAACGCGCCTGCATTTCTGCTCTCTGAGTGGGTGGGGCCCAGGCCAGGGTGGTCAGCAGCCACAGAGACAGGTTTGGGTCATTTTCTCCCTCCCAAGGGACTGCCTGTAGCACATATCTGCAAGAAGGTCTTGAATACAACTTTTCCACTTAACATGCTCCCCCATCACCCACTGTCAGCAATGAGATTAAATTCTGTGCGACTGCAGAGGACGTTGCATGATTAAAATCCTCTTTTAGAAATTAATATGTACCATCTCTTCCCAGTACTCTGCCTCCTCTTAGAGAAGGGTATTGTCTCCTGAGCACTCAAGGTGTGAAAAGCCACCCAGGGAAGCTGTCTATCTTTGAATTTTATGCTGTTGCACAGTTGCTTCGATGAGAGCTACAACTGCATAAAAATCACAGGGACTTGGGGACTTCTCCCTTCACAGGGTCACTAGATGTGGGGGAAGTTTTGCAGAACAATTAACAGAATAGCAAAAGGAGTGTGGGAACTAGAAGTCCTACTTACAGGACTTGAAGTTCTGCAAAAAAGGTTTCCTGAGGGAGGGTAGTCAAAGTCAATAATCACCCATTTTCCTTAGGAAGACTTGGGTGTCCTGGGAAGAAAACTTTGTTTCCAGATATTGCCCAGCTTTTCCCAACCTTGTTGCCTCTATCAGCCCAGAGAAATACAGTGATCAGGGCATTTGTAGATCCAAATTTAGTATGCATTAGGCATCAGACATTGATGCAGCCCACAGAAGGGCTTTACTTGCATAAACTCTTGGTAGATGGAATTAGGTGTTCAGGGCTGCTGCGTTCAGTACAAGCTGAAGCTCTTGAGCCATCATTTCCAGCCTGCTTTAGGTCTTGGCAGGCTTTGTGGCATGCCCAGGATGTGCAGTAGGGTGAGTTTTCCTGGACTGATTGATGGCTTTCTGATTGAGCTTTTCGAGAATCAGCTGATAGTTGAATATCCATATTTAACATGGCTAGGAGCCTTCTTGTTCCTTTGAGGAAGGCTACAGCAGAAGTGACTGACTGCTAAAATATCTCCCCTTCCTCTCACATCCTTGGTGGCTGCAGCACAAACCAGTAAATATTGGTCAGTCCCACAGGTGTTCCCTGTTCACAGACACCTGAATGTGATTCCTGACAGTTTTAAGCCTGCAATGCTCTGCAGGTACTCTGGATGCCTGTTTAAAGCTTCAGGTCTCCTCAGTGAGAAGGGCGATGATCTATTCCCCTTTATCGTTTATTTATGGCACATAAAGAAAACTTTGAGGCTGTTGTTTATTTAAAAAGTAAGGGGGAGAATTCATCTCCTTTAAAGACAGAAGTTGTTTTTATCTGTTATTTTTTTTCTAGTATATATTCAGGAGTTCCTAAAAATATGTATTTCAGAGGGAAGAAATCTCATCTAGTGGGATGATTTTTCATTTGAAGGTGTGTAAAACTGGCTTCACCTGCTCTTACTGTTTGCCTGGCATTTGGGTTAAAATGCTGCTGTTAGAGCACTCTTCCACACTGCGTTCAGACAGCACTTCCACTTGTATTTCCAAGGCTTTCAAAGAAGATTTCCTGTGAAATTAGGTTTTACCAGGTTAGACTCTCATGGCTTTTTCTAACCTACGGGGGGAAAAAAAAGTCTTTAGAAAATATTAAAGTTGTGCATATTTTTCTTCCCTCCATCACTAATAGTGAGCTTTTTAAAAATTGAGATTTTTCTGGACTGCTTTCCTTGCTGCCTTCCCATTGTGTTTGACTCTTCTTTACTCTTTGTTGTGCAGAGGACCCAGAAGGACTCCAAGGACTTCAGATCCATTCATGTAGCATATTTTTGTGCTTCAAGCATCCTGATCTTGTCTCTCACTTTCCTAATTTTCTACAAGACTGTGAGGAAGGCACTGAGTCCTTTATTCAGGTCTGGGTGTGAAATGCCTGCTGGAAGGAAGCATTGATGTACTTTTATTTATTCCCTCTTTCTGTCTGATAGGATCTTTGGATTCAAATGCAATTTAGGCATTGTGAATAGTGGCTTTAAGGCATCTGTGTGGTTTTAGATTGTACTTTTTCAGGTACAGACAGTGAAGTTATTCTCAGGAGCTGCTTTCAGCTCATCATTCAGCCTCTCTGGCCTCAACTCCTGCTCTCTGACCTGCCTGAGAACGAGCTGCTGAGCCTCACTCAAACACACAGCCCTGATCCAGCTGTAATTGCCCTCCAGGAGTCTGAGCACAGGGACAAGTGCCCCGGCTGGAATGACATTTTACAGGCGGGGAAACTGAGGCACGGGGTTTGTCCCATTCTCTCTAGCAGAGCTCCTTCTCCCCATGCTGCCATTCCCTGTCTCCCCACGGAAGGCAAATCTCTGAACACAAATACTTTTACCACAGGGACTGGATAATGTGGCAGACTGGATTTGTGCTTGCTGCTTCACGTTCTGAGTGTTTCTGCTAAAGCTTTTCCCTGGCTGCTGGCAGGCTCCCGGCTTCCAAGAGCTCAGCCCTGTTTTTCCTTCAGAAAACAGAGGATCTGGAGGAATTTCTAAGAACACTAACTCACAGCAGACACGTGGTTTCCAAAATTGAATCTGGCTTTCCAAAGCTTTTAGCAGAAGGGTTGATTTGGGTCAAAATTAATGCAAACACTTGTGTAGACCATTTAATGTTTAGGTTGTGGACCTGTTAAGGCAGCAGGATAATCCCTTTAGATTACCCGTGTAATTCCTAGTGAATATTTATTTTAAAGTGACTTCAGTGCCCTTAGTCATTAGCAAAGGTTAGTAATGCCTCTCACAGCTGCCAGGCTCGATGGAACAGCATTTGTCAATGGGAGGACTTCTCCTTCTGTTCCCTGCCTTTTTTGGTTTGTTTGTTTTTTAACATTTCTCCAACTCTTGCCGGCTTAATCCCGCGGGCTCACCTCTAATCACAGGGAAGCATCCGAGCTGCCTTTGCCGTGCTGACTTCCACTTGAGTGAGGCTGAGGAAGGAGCCTAATCCTGGGCTTTTGTGCTGGAGGGTGCGGGGTGCCCGGGCTGCGGGGGAGGACGGGGAACGCGGCGGGTTCAAGGACGCGCTCCCGCTTTAATGTGCGCAGACATGCTCCCGCTCGCTCCCTGATTGGCAAGGTTAACTCGGAGAGGCTGCAGCTTTTTAAACTGATTTGATTAGACCCACTACTTTATCCCATTCCCTCCCCCATCGCTTGGCCCACCACCTCCTGATCCTTTTAACACAGCCCCTGGTCCAATAACCAGCCAGTCTGATTTTTTTTTCTTTTTTTCCCCTACCCCATTTTTTCAATTTTGATGCTGGATTTTGACATTTTGTAAAATAGATTATGCAGTCCTACAGGGAAGATCAGTAGGCAATGTCTTGGTGTCAGGGCTGGGTTTTATTGGGACTTTTTGAGAGGCTGGGATGTGCCTCTTCGTCTGCACCTTTCCCAGCTCTCAGTGCACCTGTGTGAATTCAGGGACAAGAGACTAGAGACTCACATACCCCACCTTGGATGCTCATTGCCCTCCAGTTCCTCTTTTCTCTGCAAAACCAGACTTGGGGTGAATTACACACTCAGCCCAAAATGATTTGGCATCGCAGGTCCTCTTCCACTGTGGTATGACATGTTCACTGTCTGTAAAAAGAAACATGGACAGCATGGATAGAGAACTCCCATATCCCACAGGAGCAAAATAATGGTGTATTTAGTAGCTAATGTTCCCAGTTGGGATTACTTTGGGAGGTCAGATCACCCATAGTCCCAGACTGGCTGACAAGTGGGATGAGCTCCACGGTGCCCTGAGAAGCTGTTGCCCTCAGCCCTTGGGACAGCAAGGTTGGAGTGGGCACCAGCCCAGCCTTCAAAGGTTTTGTGGTCCTGTTGCCATCTTTAGCCAGTGTGCTTTAGTGTGTTTTGCACTGCCAGTTTACAGTCCTGGGCTCTGCTTGTGATATTGCCCTTTTTGTCTTACTAAATATCCCAGGGGAATGTGGAGCCTTATGTACAAAAGTGCTTCTTGACAATTCTCCCTAATTCTCCTATAAATAAGTTCATAAATCCTGAAAATGGCAGGCTTTCCCAAAACCTGGGGCTCCCAACCCACAGAACAAAATCACTGGAGAGCAAGCAACACTGCTAAATTTTTGTAGTCCCAGACTGGTCTAGGGAAAGCTGCAGCTCATCTCGTTTTCACTTGCCTGTTTGTTCAGCAGACCTGATCTGAAGTGGTGTGGGCTGTTTGAGCAGCTCAGTGCTGACAGGGACCAAATCCAGTGACCAGGACCGACCCTATGGAGTCACCCTGGTGAAACAGCACAGAATACAGACAATCCCCTACACACAAGGTATTAAATCTTGACATACTGCATTACTTAAGAGGTCTCAGGGAAAATTAAAACCCTTTTCACTGGGTTTTGCAATGCGGGGAAAATTTTAGTGACATTTAAAAGGTTTCTCTTGTGTTCCTCTAATGGGATAAATAAAAAAAGGCTTGTTTTAGGCCAGCAAATGGGGGGACAATCCAATTTCCCTGATTCCATCAAGACACTCTTAAAGCATTAGCTTGTGCAGTTTTAAAAAAACTCACAACAGACTGACCCCTCTGCCTGATGGCTTTGAAAAGTGTCCTGATGTGGAGGCATTTATCCTACACGACATGCTTCATCAAGGTACTCCAGCAGTGCTTGGAAATACACTCCTTTGTTGTTAAACTGTTTAGGAGGACAGCATGCACAGCAGGAAACACAAACGCCAGTTCATTATTTACTGCAGCCATCCACACTGGGGCTGAGCTCAGACTGATGTGTGATGATGCATCCTTTAAATTTGGTACTTGGAAGGGAAAAAGGGTGGCATTAACTGGGAAGGTTTCTGATGGAAGCCTGAAACCTAAGCCTGCCCATAACTTTATGTTTTTAAGCGTGATTTGGGCTCAATATAAATAAAGATTCCCCTGTGGAATGTTATATTTGCAGTTTGTTTCCATCAGTCAGAAAGATTAATGTATCAACACTTACTTGGGAGGGGGCTCAGGGGATTGATAATGGGAGATATGGAGCCTTTCACCTCCAGGTCACTGGTTCAGCACTGCCCCACGTCGGCTGCCACCACCAGCACCTGCCATCTGCTCCAGTGGGCCGGGCCCAGCTCTAGCCCCAGCTGCTCCCTGCAGGCTCCCTGGGCTGCTTTAGCAGGAAATGGGATGGAGCTGCTCAGCCCAGCCCCAGATGTGGCGGCTGCCTCAGACCAAGCACCACCAGGGAACTTGACCTTCTGCCACGCTTGTACAACCCATGAATGGAGAACCTGTTATCCCTGCCCTGTGCAGAATAACTCATTCCAAGAGCAGGACACCCGTGAACATAAATCTGTCTGTTATAAAGTTGGCTGCAGTTTTCCCTGGTTGCCTCCAGTTCCTGCTGAATTTCATTAGGAATACCTCTATTATACAGCACAAGGAGAGAGCAAAGCCTTTAGACTTTGAAAGAGCTCTTTAAAGTGAAGATCAATTTTGCATCTCACTAAATACCTAATGACAGACCAAACTGCAAGTACTTAGTTCAGCTGTATTTTAATAGCACCGTGGCTCCATCGAGAAATCCCAGTTACTGATACAGCTTGATGTCCTGAGGCAGTTTTCTCCAGACATTTTTCCTTTTTCTTTCTTTAGTAGTAGCACTTCATTAATAGCTGTTTGGAAACCTGACTGTCTGTGAATAAGCCATACCAATACATCTTTTCCCTCACTATTTATTCCTCCTTTTTTCCACCGGGAAACAGCCCCAGTGATCACAGACTGGGTTTTCAGAGTCTGATGTGTAGTTGTACTTGGTGTTTGAGCAAATGAAAGAGCAGCTTCGTGCCTTATAAAATAACAAATGGTAAATCAGCTACTAATACAATTCACAGAGGCTGCTAAAAGGCTGCTGGATGTCACAAAAACAGCAACCCTTTGAGGTGATGAGATGGGAGCTTCTTAAGTCAACACATGCAGTTGGCTTCTCCCTGGCAGTGGTCCACTTCGGGGCAGGATCCAGGCTCTGATGCCTTCCCCCTCTGGCAGACGGCTGTGAGTGTGCAAACGTCCTGTCTAATTCCAGATTAGCCACATAGAGGAGTCATCATCCTTAAGAAACAGGCATGCTTGGAAAAGAAAGGCTGGCTGGAAGCTGCAGGGCACAGCACTATCCTCAGGTGCTTTGAGATGTCTGAGCAAGGTTCCTGGCACTAAAGGAGAAGAGAAAAAATGTGCCTTTCATGCTGAGGGCTGTGTGCCACTGGAACTCAGCTTCCCTGCTAGCCCAGGCTTTCTCAAGCTTGGCTTAATAAAAAATCCAGATCTCATCTAATGAGTTCAGAGGATGCTTCAGAATGTCTCAATGTGGAAAGTGCTGATTTTGCACACCAAGCCGAGGAAGGTTTATGGGACCAAAAGAGTCTCCCAAGTCTTTATCCTCACTGACTTGAAGGAGAAGGAGCTCCCTGGGCTGTTAGCAGCACCTCTGCTCCTCCTGCAACACACTGTGACTTGGCTTTTATTGCAGCCATGCTTGTCATCCCAGCCTCTCTGACACTGCTCCAGCTGTGTCATGGCATTCCTGGGCATTCCAGCTGAGCCTGCCTTTGCCCAAATCAAGGGAATCAAACCCATGGGTTCAGGACAGGCACTGCTTTAGCCCACACAGGAGTGGTTTCTCTGCTTTCTTCTGGATTTATTTCTCTGTCATGGTCACTCAGTTGTTGGCTTTCAATGGCGGTTTCTACAAAGAGGACATGTGGAAAGGCAGAGTGGCAACTCTGAGCCATTATAGGTGACAGTTAAAAGTGCAACATCTTTTCCATCATGCAGAGCTTTAGGTACAAGCCTGCAAAGGAAAAGGGGTTGTTACTTCCAAGCCCTGAATCCCTTTAAATAAATATCAGGCAGCATTTGCCTTGCAGTCAGCAGGGGCTGAACCAAGCAGTGGCAGCAACACTCTTGGCTGTCTCCTGTCCAGCCTGCTAAATTTAGCAACCTAGTCAAACTTCCTTCTCTTTAATCAGGTAGAGCAAGTGTCATGTTGACTTGCTGCTGGCTCTGGATCCAGCCCTGCCATGGTGTTTCCAGCCCCTGGGCAGTGCCCAGGGCAGCCATCTGAGGGGCAGCAGCATTGATGGGCTGCCTCCTAATCTCCCTGCTCCCATCCACACGTGCTGTCCTGATATCCGACAGCCGGTCCCACACGGGCATCGTGCCAGCAGTGACTTTACAGGCTTTGTGGCAGAGATTATTTAAAGGAGATTAACCCTTCTAAACCCCTTAGATTTTAATTATTTCTGTATGTATTTATAAAACCTGCAGTCTGCTAGTTCCAGGGCACAACTGCCCCAGTCCCCATCCTTAACCTGGATTCGTGAATATACAATGCACCTGTATTGCAGGACAGGGGCTGCACTGGACAGGGCTTCTTGGATTTATTTGTTTATTGCCATTCTGGAACAATTCACATCTGGAATGAAAATTAAACATTATGGTTTCAAATTGTAAAAAGAGCTAATAATTTGAACCACTTTAAAATACTAATAAGGCATTAATTGAATTGTTTGAGTCGATGACGTGTCTCTGGCTAATTATTTTGGTTAGGGCAGCTCTGTCATTAATACCTCCCCCCTGCCCATGATGTGAGCATGGAGACCCCCTGTCTCTCTGAAGACAGGACTGATGTACTGGAAGTCAGGAGAGGGAAGAACTGTTTCCTTCATTCAGTCTCCTAGCAAGTTTATTATATGCATAATAATGTTATGAGACCCTGTAGTCTAGAGAACTGGTGTGACTAGCACGTATTGTTTATAGAAGGGGAGAAAAAAGGGTCTGCACTTCCATCCTTTCATGCTTTCTCTCCCATTAGTCATGTTAGTGCTGGGCTAATTAGTTTGTTAGAGTACAGGAGTGATGGAGGGAGTGTTTCCACTCTGCATGGGGGCTTTAAAACCCAAATAAAACTGGAAATGCCTTATTTCTGCTTCACAGCACAACCTGGCTTACATTGGGTGATGCACACCTTGCAATCTTCAAAAGTATATAGAATCTTAGAATGGTTTGGGTTGGAAGGGACCTTAAAGACCATACAGATCCAACCCCCAGCTATGGGCAAGGACACCTCCCACTAGACCAGGTTGCTCAGAGCCCCATGCAGCCCAGCCTTGGACACTTTCAGGGATGGGGCAGCCACAGCTTTTCTGGGAATGCTGTGCCAGGGCCTCCCCACCCTCACAGTAACAGCCTCACATACCTGCCTGTTCTGTAAACGCGAGCATAGGAGGTGAGTGTTGGAAGCGAAAAAACCTCACAGCATTATGGACCCCAGTGATCTCAGAAAAGAATAGAGTAATTTTGAATGAATTCCTTAAAATCTGATGATTTTTATTTATTCTTATCTCCTGAACAAGGAAATAAATGCAGACAGTACCAAGGAGTCCATAAATAAATTTTGTTCTTGGAGAATCTCTTTAATATGCACACAGTCCTGCTTCTGTGGTAGTGAACATTTGACCAGTAGCAATTAATTTCTTATCACAGTCTTTCTATGAGGTAAGAAAACATTAGTGTCTCCATTAGGAGGTGGAGAACGGGAGCTCTCCAAGAGCAAATGATGTGCCCAGCTTCATTCCCCTGCCCCACGGCTTGCCAAGAGTTGCTGGAGGGAGAGGGCATTGCAGGGATGCCTCTCCTGCAGCACAAGCTGGGTGTTTCTTTCCAGGCAGATCCATCCTCCTGATCAAATGATAAGACTGGGAAAACGTTCAATATCTGTATATTTCAGGATCAGTATCACTAAGCTGATGAATTTTCAGCAGCTTACTGTGAAGCATGCAGCATTCCTTGTATTGGCAGGTGGGAAAAGAGAGAAGGAAAAAATAATGAGGGTCCTTGGTGTGAATCTCTTCTGTGTGAAAAGGGTGAAAAAGAGGGTTTCTTACCGAAAATACCATGTGATCCCATGGCATGTCGATGATTAGGGAAAGTCCCGAAGGTTAGTAAACCTTTTCTCATTCAAATAGGTAGGATCTCCAGCTGAAAGTGCTGGACACTGCATCCAGCCCCGAGGAGGGGGGAGCAGGGAAGTAAAGGGTTAAATTTCGGGGCTGTAGAAGCAGATTGTGTTTTCCTTCTATGATGTGGGCTGACAAGACATCAGTATTCTATTCATCTGTTGGGAATTAGGCTGTTAATCCAATCAATGACTCTTGAGCTAGCTGCAGCCTGCCTCCCCACTGGGGAACAATCGGATCAGACGGGAGATTGTTTAAGAGCACAGAGCGGTCCCGGTGTCAGGTGGAATTTCCAAGCGTTCCCTAGTGAATTGGGGATGGGAAAGCTGTCTCAGCCCATTTATCCTGCCCCTTAAATAAGCAGGTATCTGCTTCAGCCATGCTAAAGTGATAAAGCAGTAGAGGAGCACTAACTTTTATGCAGGGAGGGGGCAGGGAAGCGCCCTGAGAAGGGAGGTTTTAGCATCCTGCCCTTTGGAATATCATCCTGCCCATAGCTTGGGATGGCATTTGCATGGATTGTAGGGGGCTGGCTCAGCCACAGCGCCATGACACTTGCTACAGCTTTAGGCACTGACTTCTCCACACACATTTTTGATCCCTGCAGCTACCTGGCAGCTTTTCTATTGCACCAACACACTTGTTTGACGAGCAAGATGCCTGGTGCTGAAAGTAACAGGCAGCAGCAAATAGTGTTTGGAAAATCTATAAATATGTCCAATACACAGCTGGGCACAGAGTGCTGGCTACAAAATGGCTTGAAAATGCTCAGCAGCAAAACATCCCTGAGAGTTCCAGTGTTGCTGCATGAGCTGCTGCTTGGGTTCAGAAATCAGTTTGTTCTGCAATTAATGACAGCCATGTCTGCGGTGGGATATTGAGAGCCTGTATCTGTGCCAGCAGCACTACATGCTGATCATAGTAGATGTGATAAATCCCATTGAAATTGCACTTGGAATTTTAGGTACAGCACCAGTTAGAAACTAGGGCGATGAGGGATTAGTGTAACCCTGGCACACTGAACTCCTCGGGCTGGGGGCCTTTGGGAGCATTAGTAGATGCAGGCTTCAGGAGGAAGCCAGTGGTGGTGCCTGGGCATCCTCTTCCCTCTGAGCTTTCTTAGATCTGCTTTTAGCAGCAGCTTTGTGAGCAGAGGCTTCTCCAAATTAGTGCTCCTAAATGAACCACGAGTATGAGCTCCAGCAGTGAATACAAGCAGGGAGGTCCCCAGACAGAAAAATCCCCAGCTCAGAGGCTTGGCTTTAAAGGGCTTCAACATCCCTCTTCCCTTGATCATAATTTTGAATCAAACAAAAGCTAATGCAATTTTCTTTGCCTTTCAGTAGCAGATTGTGCTGTAAGGGTTCATGCCATTAGAAATGTAATAATTGCTTCTCTATGCAGATCTAATTTATCTGTGAGGCACTTAGAAGATAGGCCAAATGATAGCCTGGCAGTAGGCTCTGGAGAAGGGCCCAAAAGGTGATGATAAAAATCTGTCTAGCACCTTCCATCCTCGGGGATATCTGCCTGGCACAGAGCAGGAAATGGTCAGAATGGGAGGAAGTCAGCAGAGGAGAGAGCTGAGAGCTCTTGGAGAGGGACAGCTCAGAGAGAAAGAGATCCCTGCCAAACCTGCACACACACAGGGTAGGTGGGAGAGCTAACTGAGGAACCAAACTTAAGAGGATGGCCTGCACTGGTCAGCCTGGGTTATTTGCAACCCCTGAAAAACAGCTGTTCATTACCAGTGCGTGCTTTTTGGTTTTGCTTCTAGCAGAGGTTGCTCTGTATCCTTGCTCCCATGGTGTTGGTCCTTGGAAACTGCCTGAGTTGCCTTGGAGTTGGGACCAAGGATGCACATGGAGATATCTCCTGCTGAATCATCTGATGGAGTTCAGACTGGTTATATTAGCCCCCATTGCCTGGTTTTAGTATTGGTGGGTATTAGCATGTAAATTCTGGTGTGTTGGGCTGTAGCCTTACCCTCAGTCTTCTTGGAGAGAAAATTTCAGAGAGAGAATAAGATGATGATGAGGCTAAAGTAAATTGTTGAAAAGTTGAAGTCTAAAGTAGAAATAAATGAGAAATAAAAACCTTTTTAAAAGTGGAGGGAAGTATTTTCTTGCTATTTTTCATCTCCCTGGCTTGAGTGAGTGTGTGTCGTGAGGCTGCAGAGATTTATATTACAGCTCCTAAGCACCGGTGCTTGTTCAGAGTCTGTATTATTCTGGCCCTTTTTATTCACTCACCTTCTAAAGATGTAGTGTAAATATTTATCTTCCCTCTGGCCCATCATGCTGCCCAGGACCCAGTGCTGTTAAACACTCTTATCACCTCATCGTTCTTATCTCCTGCGATCCCTGCCAGCATTCAGAGTTTGTCAATGGGAACGAGCCTTGCACCTTAAAAGGTGCCACAAATGAGCAAAAAGAAGAAGTGATATGGGGAAAAAATAAAAATGGTGCTCGTAAAGTAAAGAGCACATGTGCCACCCCTCGAAAGGGCAAGGTTAGTGTAGAGGTTTCCTGCTGTGCTTTTCACACTCACAGTGTCTGTGCTTAGGGAGGTGATTGAAGGCATCGAGGTCAGGTCTAGGTGTGGAGCAGCACTCAAGGACCCTACAAACCCTTGTGCTGGTGTGGAGGGTCCAGCCCCAGCTTCATCACCGGTATGGGGTCAGGCTGGACCAAAGCTCATCCAGGTAACCAGCATGGATTTTGTTTTTCCTCTTTCTTCATCGGTGCTAAAGGAAACAGGTGAGATGGAGGAAGAGGCGGTGTCTCCCTCCAGGCCACCCTCCCACTGCACACAGCCTGGAGAGTGAATGAAGCAGCTCTGAGCTATCAGTGTTCGTACAGCACTGCTTTTAAAAGTGTCCCATGAAAGCACAGTCACTGGCCAGTCAAAGTCTACTCGAAATGGCAAAGCAGCAGCAATTGTGCTTTACAGAGTGCACAGCATCTCAGCGGGTTTAGCCAAGCCATTTCCTTGTCTCTGCCCTTCAGTCCACAACTTGTGTTAGGTTAAGCAGGGAACAGGAATCGCCAAGGAATGAACATGGGATGGCAACACCGATATAATCCCATCACTTATAAGACAGAATTGACGTGCAGCAGCCATAGTACCACTTAGCAGATAAGACAGTTGGTCCATCTGCGCTCGGTCCATCTTCTCCCATTTCTCTTGCTTAAATTTCTCAGGAGCAGAACAAAATCCTGTTATCCAATAAGTTATCCACTGGTAGTTGGATTTTCATTGAGTGACATCTGTCACAGACCACGCATGTAGGAAGTAGCAGTGATTTTGTAGCATCTTTGTTTTTATGGGTTTGGTAGACATGGGCATTTGGGTTTTCATCTCCCAGAAAGGCCATGCAGCTCAGCTGTCACCCTGACATGGCCAGATGTGCCAGGAGGCTGTAGAAGCCACTAGGGATGGCACATAGCATTAGGAGGCAAGAGGAAATCTTGGAATCAGATCTGTTGTTGGTCAGTAATGTGAGCAGTCCTACATCTGAGTGTCTTTCTTTCCTTCCCAATCGCTTTCTGTCTGCCTGTGTGGGTTGTGCCATTTCCACAAGCTCCTCCTTTTTGCAGATGGAAAATTGCTAAAAGAGCTCTGGGACAAGGGCCTACCAGTGCCTTGCAAGCCTTTACAGAGAGTGTATTGCTGCTTTGACCCTGGCTTTTCCCTTCTCTTGTGCTGAAGTTCACCAAATCAGAGCAGGTTTCCTCCTTTTTAATCCGTGACTGACGTTTTTCCAGCTAATACAGAAGCATATAAGGGCACTTCTTGGAGGCATCCTGGCTCAGTGTTGTCCCAGAGCTGCCTATCTCCTCTTCCCCACTCACCATCAGCTTCCTTACTCAGCACCTTTTCTTTGGTCCATCTGCTGAGAGGATCCATCTAATCACTGCCAGCATCTCCATGTTCCTCCCGGCTGCAGAGGATGTGCTCCAGATGCCTTGTCCCTGGCTGATGCCAATGGGGTGAGGACAGAGGCTTGTACCTGCCCATTCATTGTTTGGGATCATCCATCCCAGCACTGACACATCTCTAGAAAAGGACCTTAAGATGCTTAAGAAGCCACTGCTTTCTGTTGCACATCAGGAAATACCCCTTGCATCAAGGCCAGCTACAATTCATCTTCACTCCTCTTCTGCCCATCGTGTTTGATTGCAAAGCAGACACTTCCAGTGCCTGGCAGGCAATATTTGTTTCACATAATTCCCACAAAGGGAGCTGTAATCCTGACTTTCACAGCCCATCTTTGATTAGTCTCCAGGTGTGACCATTTTGCTCCGAAGGCTCAGTGTTGCCGTACCTGAAGCAGCAGGGTACATCAGGCTGCAATTAGCTACAGTGCTCCAAAAAGCCAAATCAAAGAGGGATTGAGATCAGCAGCTTCCCGAGGGCTTTCAAGGCCTTTAGTGAGTGACCACACTAGAGCTTTTTCCATTTACCTGGATTAAAATTTGTCACGGAGGAAACAGAAGCAAACAGCACGGCATCTGAGAAGTGTAACAAATAGCATTTGGCCATTGGGCAGGCTCAAAGCAGGGGGAAAATCCGCAGCGTAAATAAAGTGCAAACCATGTTTGCATAACATTGGATTAATAGTTCTTTTTAAAAACCACACTGGGATTAAAGAGACGCATTTCCTATGCCGGGACCTGCACTCCCTCCTTAGCCCAGCAGATGCCAGGAAGTACATCTAAGAGAAATAAAAAACCTTGTTATCCCCAGCCAGCTGCTGAAACAGCAGTGCTTTCTGCAGGCCTTTGGAAGAGGAACAAATGTCTGTAGGATTCCTGGAGCAGTCCTCTGTGTTTTAATAGGGAGTTCTGCAGCAAAGCATTTCTAGGGGAAGGGGTTTCTGCTGCGTGGCTCCAGTCCCGTTTACCTGTGGGTTTTGTTGGCTGCAGTCTTGAAGGTGGTGATGCAGAGGGGAGCTGTATTCCCGTCCCCCGGCCCACACATTTGACATCCTGCCTTTCCAATAACTCATTTGGAGCCCTCCCACCTCTCCTTCCCCAGCCATGCTCCGTGTTTTGCTGAAGTCAGTGCTGGCCCTGTCACTCCTCTGAGCAGGCATGTGCTTAAGGAGAGCTCAGGGGCCCTGGCTCACATTGGTTACCTTATTAGTGTGGAATAATCAATGGATGCTCTCCGTGATTCCCTCAGTTCTTTGGTTTGTGGTACCATCTAATGACACCCATTTGCATTACGCTCCCCACAGTTTGGGCAGAAACAGGCTCCTGAAATGAGGCATCTTAAACACTGCTGGGAGTGACATGAATGGGATGTAAGAAAGAAAAATCTGACCCTCCCATGCCTTTGCTTGGAAAAGACATGAAATGGGTATTTAGGCAGCAAATGCCTGTTACATCTGGCTTTTTATCTCTGTTGCTGATGTGGTTGTCATGTTGGTGCAGTGTCCCAGAGCAAAGCATGGTGTCTCCCACCCCAAAACACAGGTCATTCCTAATTCCTCAGCTCAACAGGCTTAATATCAAGCAGTGTAACACACTTGGAAACCAGAAGACTTCCAGCTATGACTGGGATTTCTACCTGTTTTTTTGTTCTTTTCTCTTTCACCTGCTCCAGAATCTACAGCAAACTGTAGAATTCGCACCTTAATCCCAAAGATGATGGTAATTAAAAGCATAAGTCTCCATAGACAGATGCAAATAAATTAAGGAGGCAAAGAACTGAATTAGAGGCTAATCCTGGTTGGGGTAGTGAAAGCAAAGGGCCCAGTAATTATTTCCTTCTGTTATTTCACCTGTTCTGGTGGCAGGATGAGGCTGTGTCAGGGAGAGGTGCCTGGGTTTGCGGTGCTGGATGTGAAGCATCAGCTGTGGCAGAGCCCTGGGGAGGGGACACAGGAGTCTGGGAAGGGGACACACGTCCCAAAGCATTGCAGCTGAAGTGTTAGCTGGAACAGCGAGCCGTGTGCCAACACCTACAAATCACGCAGTTTGCTTTGCCCTTGCACTGCAGGTGTTTCACAAGGATGAGTTTGGCAACTTGCTCTCATCCCTGAGCATTGTGCCCTTTCCTAACCTGACAAAACTTAACCTGGGCATATGGGTAGACCTAAATTCTGAAGGCAGGGACCTAAGATTTATTCAGGTGGAAGGAACTGGATGTTTTTCCCCTGAGTGCTCCCTTGTGCTGAAGAGCACAGTGCACTGACCTGTGTGAGTGTCCCAGTCCTTTGCCCTTCTCTCTAGTAGTTGGGTTTGCACTGCAGCATCTTGCACTAAAGCACCAGGAGTAGTGAGATGCCCAGAGTGAGGCCACAGGACTGAAATCCTTCATTTTTATGTGCTGGAAGTGATAACGGTGTGAACTGAATTAGACTCACGTCGTGATGTGATCCACGCACTCTTACTGGTGGATAGATATTGATTATCCATCAATAGGGACTGATGGTGGATGATGATTCAAATCCCAGCTGTCAGGTAGCCGGGTGTCCTGGCTGTTTGTCTAGTCAATTAAAACATTGCTGTGATTCAGCTTATATATTTAAAACTCGGATTTATTTGTATTACCACAATGTTACCTATGCCTCTAAAATCAACTCTCTCTCTTTTTCAGGATGGGGAAGGCCAGACTGCACTCCATTATGGTAAGCTGCCTCTAAGCTTAGCTGTTCCTTCTTAGGAGCATGGATTTGCAGCTGAAGTAAATGCTCTATACACAGAAAGCAAATTTCAGGAGAAAAATGAGCAAGGAAGCTGGATTTGATTAACCAGTGGCTAACTCCACTAGCAAATCACAGCATGGTAGGAGTAGGAGCCCTGGGAGAAGATTGCTGCCCTTTCTTCATTCTCCTCTGCAAATGTCACTTTAAAGCCTTCCTTTTCCCTTTTCCCCTAATTAATGATGCAGTGTCCCTGTACACCTCTGTGTCTCCAGGATGTTGGTGTGCCACCTGCAGACCCAGGAGTGGCTCTGGTTAGTGGATGCCAAATCCCTTGGCCTTCAGGGAGGGTCTGTGCCAGTTTTAACAGGTTACACAGGTCAGGGGAAGGGGACAAATGAGGTGGCCTCCACCTTCATGTGTCCTGGTGGCAAACCTGTTTGATCACAGCTGAGAGAGCAGCAGCTTCTCTACTACCAAAATCAGTAGAGGCAAGTCACAGTTGGTGTCCCTGCTACAATTAGCCTTACAGGCTAATTAGATACGTGATTTAATTGAAAGATTGTTCTATCTCCAAATGAGCAAAGTAGAGACTGAAGTGATGCATGCCATGCTGATGTGCAGGGAATAGGAAAAAAATATCAATTTAATCTGGATTGTAATCTTTTTCCCAAAATTAAGACATAGCCAGTTATTATCCTGTACTCTCTCTTGATGCCTGTCACTGTAATTAAGAGCATACTTGTCATTCTGAAGTGTTTGTGTCTTTCTCTCTCTTCTTGATCTCTCCACAAGGACATTAGCAGGATGGCAAAATTGCTTTGCAGACATCAGTCCAAAGCACAGCATTTGGATCTGGAGCTAAGCTCCCAGATTCCAGGGCCCCTGAACTGAGACTGTAGTTCCAATAATGTGTGATTTCTCCCTGTGGGATCGTTCCTGTAGGATACCCAATTTTTCAAATTCCTGTCAGTGTGACTGGAATGGTGAATCTGTTGCTTAGCGCAGCATTGTCCACACATGGACAGCACTTAAAATGCCACATTGCCTCTTTCTCTTCCTAAGCCATTCCATAGTCTGGGCTTTCTCTCTCCTGGGAAGATGCTTTCCCAACTCCAGGACTGAGGGGTGCACAGTAGATTGTAATAGGTTGTGCAAAAGCATAGCACACCTGTAAGTTATCTGAGAGCACTTGCTTCAGGAAGCAAGCCCAGTATATAAAAGGAAAAAGTGGTTGCATCACCTGAGTTTAAATTCTGTGCAGGTGGATCCCTCTCGCTGGGAACTGAGGCGCTTTGTTCAACACAAGCAAACATAACTGATATAATGAACATTATTCCAGAAATGGTTTCTCTGATCCACCCTTCCAGCTCAGGTGTTTCAATAATGACAATTTCCCAGGATTTTCTTCCCGAATGTTTGTTAAATGTTGAATTGTTTTCTTCCCTTTGAGTATGATTCCCTCTCTCTTCCCTGTATATCATCTTTGGGAAGCCTCTGGGGTCACTGGCACACAGGCATGGTGTTCCCATGGGTGCCCACTCTTCCTGGTGGCCATCACTGCCACATCCTCATTCCCTTTCTTGCTGATCTGGCCATAAATCACCCTGAGCTTAGAAACAGCTCCCTAAATGGGTGACCGGGTTTGATTCAAGTGGCTGTTGGCCTGAAACTGGAACTCAGTGTCACCTTCCAGTCCCATTTTGGTCAGCACTTCACAACCCAGCCATTAATTGCAGCGGAGAGGCAGGACATGGACACCATCCCTGAACAGAGCAGTGCCTTCACAAGGCCTCCCCTTTTGTTGGAGGCTGTTGACAGAGCTCAGGGAAGGGTTAAATCCCATCAGCAAGGCAGCCCCTGCTTTTAGGGTGTCTGCATCCCTTTTTATGAGCTGGCGTGGCCTGACAGCTGTCCTTGTGGTGACAGCTCTCCTGATTACAGCCGGTGTCAAACCGCATCCTGCTGGGGGTTATAAATCCCGGCTCCTTCCGATCGGCGCTGACCCCGGCTTTAATCGGGGGTTAAGTGGAGGCCAGCGGGACCAGAGCCCTGCCCATGGCTGTGTGCACTGTGTCCCTGCTGAGCAGCCCCTTCTCCTGGGCTCCTCTCCATCCATCCATCCACCCAGCCACCCAGTGGGAATACTGAACTCATCGCTGCTGCCTGTCCCAGAGGAAATCAAGGCTTCTCCAAGCAGTGGTGGCCACGTGGCCCGGAGTGGGCAGGCTCCGTATCCTCCCGGGCGCTCCGGCTTCCCTGCAAAGCACCATCTGTTCGCCTCTGTCTGCGCCCTGCCAGGGCAGTGGGAGGGGATGCTGGAGGGAAAATAAATAATAAAAAAAAATTCATCATCTGAACCCTGAGGATTAATGGAGTCGGGAGGCGAACTGCGCTGAATGGAAATTCATCTTCGCCTGTGCCAGTGTCAGGGCTGCCGCTCTGGCCCTTGACAAATCGAGGGTCCCAGGGTATGATAAATCCAGCAGCTGTGCTCATCCCCAGGGATGTCCCCAGCCTGCTCAAGGACGAGTGAGCCACCTTTTCCTGTAGGGAGCAGCTCCCCATCCCCAGAAGCTGCCACCGCACCTTCCTTGGCACCTCTGGAAGTCTGTTTACTGCAGAGGGATGTGCCTCCATTCAGCTCAGCCTCGCCCACACCCCCACCTGTTTCCTCACCAACCTGTTTCCCCTTTTTGACCCCTCTTTTATCTTTTCAATATAAACTTCAATCACACATTGAATTTACTTTAATGAGACATTACTGCTTGTCCTTTTGGATCAGTAGAAGACTGCAGAGTAGTGCAAAAGACACTCTAATTACTAAAGGAGTCAGTTGGTTGCTTTATAAAAACACCCAAAATATGATTAAAACCAATTGCTACCAATGCAAGAGGAAGCTGCCACCTTCATGGCCTTGTAAGGCAGGTTTTGGCTTCACTAGGGTCTGAAGGGAAAATCCAGGGTCGGGACTTCTGCTGATGTCAGCCAAGTCCAGCTCTTCAGTGTTTTCCTGATTTTCCTGGTTCCTTTTTTTTAGTATCCTTAGGTAAGACATCCTAGGACAGAGAAGAGTCTCAGGTCAGACTTGACTCTATCTTGGCAGAGAAAATGAGGGATGAAAAAACAGTTGCTAGTAGAGGTGTGAAGAGTAAAATATGTGCCATTAACAGCTGTCCCAGGCTACAGGCACAGTTGCCTGGAGCTGGTGCTCAAAGAAGTGGTGGCCAGCAGCTATAAATCACCTGAATTTTGTGCAAAGAGAAGGGCCAAAGTCAGGAGCAAGGCAGTACTGAAGATGTTGTGCCTGGGATGTGCTGCCTGCTCCCTGAGAGATTCAGGAGGCAGGTGAGGGGCGAGGGCTGATAGAGTCGTTAGAGATGGTGAATGTGTTACAAATTCTGGGTACAAAAGCAGGCAGGGAATGCTTGCCCAGGTGGCACTTTGGGGTGCAGTGGCACTCTGGGGGCCCTTCCCAGGGTCAGTCTCTAGTCCTGGATGTGAAGGAGCCTTAGCCAGGCTGTGCCC
Organism: Sterrhoptilus dennistouni; assembly: GCA_013397095.1. Lineage (NCBI taxonomy): Eukaryota > Metazoa > Chordata > Aves > Passeriformes > Zosteropidae > Sterrhoptilus > Sterrhoptilus dennistouni. The sequence continues at coordinate 13,445 of VWZU01017471.1, read as the reverse complement.
AGGCTCCCTCTGTGTCCCAGGTGATGCCCTGGGCTCCCAGCACCTCTGACTGCACTGCGGGCTCCAGGTGCTGGTTGCACCAGTGGCACCCCCTCAGGAATTCTGGGTTTGCATTGCCCTCACTCTGCCTTTTCTCCTTCCTTTGCACTATTAAATCCAAAGCAATACATTGAATCCTGAGCACTGCCCCAGCAAAGCTCTGCTGTGCCGGGCCAGGTGCTGAGCTGGTGTTTCCTGCCTCCAGCCACAGCCACTGCTCCAAAAACACCCCTCACCACCACCTCGGGCCAGCATCCCCAAACTAACCCTTCCCTTTCTCCCCCCAGCTGCCACCTGCGAGTTTTTGGACATCGTGGAGCTGCTGCTGCAGTCGGGAGCCGACCCCAGGCTGCGGGACCAGGAGGGCTGCCTGCCCGAGGAGGTGACGGACTCCAAAGCCATCACCTCGGCTCTGCAGCAGCACAGCAGCAGCCAGCCCTGACCCCCCGGGGAGACAGAGATGTTCTGCAATAACAGCCCTTCCCCCCCACTCCCTGCCGCCCTCCCCAAACACCTTGGGGCTTCGAGGGGACCTTTTAAAGCACAGGGTCTGGCTGGGCTCTCCAGCACGAGGGCCGAGCGCAAGCCCTGAGCAGGATGGCATCAGAGTTTGGCATGCTCTGACGTTTATCAGTATTTGGGGGGGGAGGGAGAGGGGAGAGGGCCTGGAGGAGGCCCCAAGTATTATTTTAATGTATCAAATACTAGTACTGTATGGGCTGTCTCACCAGAGCAGCGTGGGCTGACCGGTCGGCTCCTCTGTGGGGAGGCGGGGCCAGGTGAGATGCTCATCTCTCCCGTTCAGGTTGAATTTTGGTTTGTTGGGTTTTTTTTTCCCCTGGGTCCAAACAAATAATATAAATAAAAGCACAGTCTTGGGATCAAGCCTCGGTGTGTTTGTTTGGGTTTGGGGTTTTTTTGCAAGGGGTGACTTGGAAGCCATAAGAATGGGAGGCAGCTCAGTGCAGCCATAACCCTTGGGAAGTTTTGCTTATCCTGCAGAGGGGGAGCTGCAAATACAGCAGGGTCATACAGCTGTCTGTACCTCTGGTTCTCACACAACACGTTGCTAATCTGCCTTTCCAAGCTGACAGGACTTTTACCACTTCGCTGAATTGAATGGCTTTAAATCCCACCTCCCTTAGCAGCTCCAGGGCCTCCTGCTGTGTCCCCATCCCTGGAATGGCTCCTTCAGGACTGAGGTATGGTAAGAGCTGGGCACAGATAAACCTGCACCCACTCTATCACTCTTCTGTGTCTGTCTCAGACACTTCATGATCTTCTCAGCTGGCCAAGTACCCAGATAGGGGGGAAAATGTCCCTTGTGGCCATGCCTGAGCGCTGGAGTGATGTGGGGTGATCGTGGGGTTTAGTGTTTCCTCATCAGCATCCCAGCTGGACCCACAGGAGCTGCCAGGGGTGGCTGGGTTTGTGCTGTGGGATAGCTCCCAACTGGGAGGGAGGCTGCTGCACTGCGTGGGTGTGTGGCAAGAGGAGCCCGTGGCTTCCCTGCGGGATATTGCCATGAGTTTGCTCTTCCCAGACAAGATTTACAGCCTGGGGGGAGCAGAGGAAATCTTCGTGGCTGTGACAGGAAGCTGCCTTGCCTTCGGGTTCTGCAGCACATCCAGCCTCAGGAAAATAAATGGGAACATTCCCTTGGCTGAGGGCTGGCTAGGCAGCAGGCACACGTGGGTTTTGGCCCCTCACAGTGTCTGTGGCTCCTGCCAGCGTTCGCTGACGTGACAAAGTCACTGCGCTGGCTCCAGCAGCCACCACACCACACCACACACAGCACAGGCCAGGCTCCCTGGTGGGGACAAAATGGCTTGAGCAGGTTTTTTTCCATTAATTAATATTAAGCAACTCCCTCCCCATGGTTTCTGCTCCCCTTGCCCCTGCCCAGGGCAGCTGCTGGCTGGCTCATCACAACTTTTGCATCTGGATGCAGATGAAGCAAAGATGCCAACCCCGTTACTGAGGTCGCACTGACTTTGTGAGAAAGAAAGGGTGGCACCAAGGTTGGGGACAAGCAAGGCCACCCCTGTGCAGGGCCGTAATGCACAGCCACTGCCTGGCTTGATGGACACACTGGGTAATAAAAAATCTCAGTTAAAGCCGGGATGAAAAGCAGCAGCCACGATGCCGATGCTTTCAGAGAGCACATTTGGGGCCTGAGCGCTCAGCCCTGGAGATGTTTATAGCACTTTAGGTCTGTTTGTGAGGTTGGAGCCTTTCCAAAAAAAAAAAAAAAAGAAAGCGGGGGGGGGGGGCGGGAGGAGAGAAAGACATATATTATTGTTTATAATCTGCTTTATTCAGCCAAACCTTTCCCCGGCAGCCTTGCAGATTGCTGTTAAATCCCTCAGTGCCTTTAACTACCGATACAGAAAGTGGTTAATGTGCATTTGCCCTAAGCTTGGCATCTACTCCAGGAAATCACTTTAATTGAGAAGCATTAAATGTTAAAATGATTAAAATATAGAAAGCCAACACACCAGTGCCCATGGAAGGGGCTTGGACCCCTCCACCCCTCCTGCCTCACATGGCCCTTCCACCTCACCTGTGCCCTCTGAACACTGTGGTGGCACAGCCAGGCACCCACTGTCACTGCTGTGTGGTGGCAGGACAGCTGTGCCACCTTGGGGTGCCGTGTGGCAGCCATGGAGATTCCCACTACAAACCTCTCTGTGCCAGCAAAAACCCAGGGCACAGTGACCAGTGTCACTTGTTCCATCACCCAGGGAGGTCAGTTCCACCATCCAGACATGACCCTGGCAATCCTGACCCCAAACAGCCAAACAGCTCTGTGCCAGAGCAAGTGATGCCACTGCCCTCCCACTGAGGAAGAAAATCTCAGAGACAGCAGCTGCTAAAGAGCATCCCGAGTTTATTTGCCATCGCTTTCCCTCCGGGGAGGGGGTGACTGTACACATCTCATGCCAACACACCAGAGGCAGGGTACAAAAGCAACGCCCTAGGCCCGAATCCGGGGGCAATTTGGGGTGATCATTTCTCCCCAAGACATGGCAATAAATAAGGTTTTATCCTTAAAATTTTTTTAATTTTTATTATTATTATTTTTGTTGGGTTTCTTTTTTTTTTTCCTTTTTATTCCCCCAGGAAACAAGACTCTCACTTTCTGGAACTGTACAAAATTTACACAGCGAGGGGAGGAGGCATTTGGCCTTGTTGAAGGGGGATGGAGAGCAGCAGGCACAGCTCTCCCCCGTCCCCTCCCCAGCAGGGCCAGCACGGCCGGGAGCTTGGCACAAAGCAGCACCCAAGGTTGGGGAGGGGGGAGGCACATGGATGCAGCTGGGGCAGCTCCTGCAGCACCAAGGCACCCAGCTGGGAAGGGGACAAGGAAGGACAAGGACAGACCAGTGATGTGCTTTCTCATGTGGCTTTTTTTTTTT
>VWZU01017400.1:574156-617368 GCA_013397095.1 Sterrhoptilus dennistouni | reverse complement strand
GTGTCCGCCGGCTGCCCTGCCGTCCTGCCCAGCCCCTCGGGCAGTCCGTAACGGCTCAAGTCGGAAGGACTTAAAGATTTTGAGAGGAAGATCTCGTGAAAAGCGGTCTGTGGTCCCCGAGAGCGTTTCCTTTCGAGCGCCCGGGCGAGTGGTGTTCACGAGGGGCAGGAAGGGGCTCACTCTGAGCCCGGGGAAGCGTTTAAGAGAGAGAGAGCTGTGCTTGAGTCTGCCCCGGGGTTTGCAGCCCGAGGGGCAGTGTATTAGTTCAGCTGTAATAGGCGTTTGTGTAGTGCTGTGCGTGATCCATACTGCACAGGAATATATTTTACATTTGATTTTTTAAACTGTAGTAGCTGGTGACGACAGACATGAACAGTAATAAAATTTCGGGGGCTTTTTTTCGTGTCGTTTTAAGATCCACATTACAGAAATCCTTAAATACCTGTGATACGTGGCATTTGTAACTTCAGTTGCTGAGGCTTTCTTCTCAAGGTCTGTTCAGAAGGAACTGGTGATTGTACCTTAATGCTGTGTCTTGTACCGTCATTTAGAGAACGTTCGCGGGTATCTCGCCTCACAGTGCTCCAAAGGTGACTGGCTAGGTGACTATTCAAATCATGTCCCTTCTTAAAAGTCAAGTTCCAAGCCCACTGTAGTTGTGAAATATCTTCCATCATTAGTGGTTGCCAATCTCGGCTTCCTGGGGAGTGAAGTGAGTGTGCCTTTGGAAAACCACCGCCTGTAGAAAAGCTGCAGAATCTCTAAAACGTTCTTGGGTCCCAATGAATTTGGGTTAAAATAATGTGTTTAAATGCTTGGAAAGGTGTTGGCTAGATAACTTGCCAATTCCTCGGTTCATGATACTGTGTGTTCAGAAGGTGATAGCTGTAGCTATAGCCAGGGCTACTTTTTTTTCCGGCTGTTTGTTGGTGCTTTTCAAGTATTTCTTCCAAACATCACGAATCGTTAATTCCAATAGAAGTTAACTTGTGTATCTTTAAACCATTGGCTCTTCTGGCAGGAATAGCTTCCAGTGTACTAGGACTTTAATACTTATGGCATAATGAATGGAAACTCTCGGTGTCAGTGGAAAAAGTGGTCACTGAATTCAGTGAGGAAAAAACTCATACACTTCAATGTGAAATATTCAGTCTGGAAGAGCATCGTTGTGTGGTTCAATTTATTGCTGCTCCTACTGATGATTATGGTAACCGACCCAGGCTGAGTTAGCTGAAGGAAACATGGATCCTGTATTGTGTACAGATACTTGCAGTTTTTCCCAATCGATGTTCCTATGTCAGTGCTAAATTGCAACATTACTACTTCTGTCCACTCAAAGAAAAACGCATGGAAAACCATGTGTATTATTAAAATGATATAAGTCAAAACAAATTTTAAAGGCAATTTTGGATGTACTATTTGTAAGCACACATACTGTGACTTCTGCATATTAAGCAAATGTTTTTGGGACTTTAAAGGAGAAAACAAGACTTCTGTCCCATTAGCATTGAGTAAACTGTGTATCAGTTTCTTACACAAAGTTGCATTACATACAGATAATGTACAAGGAAGGGATCCCCATTCATGTAATACGTATTCAGCTAATAATCTGGGGGTGATCGTGCAAATTAAAATCCAGTGTAGTCTAAAGGTAGAGTCTCATTTAGAAAGTCACTCTTTTGTGGACCACAATATAGAGAACTTCTGTCAGCTGTTAAAATTGCAAACCTCTAAACTGTGCTGTAGAAACCTTTAAAGGAAATTGAGACGCTTGAAAGTGTCCTGTAGCAAAGGCACAAAGGTCTAGTAATTACTACTATTATCTTTATTTCAAACTGTTTGAATTTATTTGGAAAGAAGAATGTGATAAATGAGAGGTAATAATGAGATGATACCAAGAAGGAGGAAACATAGGCTTCATCTGCACCTCAAAAACAGATACTTTTGAAGAATTAACTTTATCAACATTTAAGATTTTAGAGTTGGGAACTTACTAGTAACTGACAAGTTCATAATGAACCTGCAAAACAATCAATAACATGCCATAGCAAACAAGTCTCCCTTGACTTGAGGGTGGACAAGATAACCTAAAGTATCTTCTAACTCGAATTTCTTCCATTAAGGTAGACTAAATATTAATGGCATTCTTTACCACTGAAATGTGACCTCAGTAATGTCTTTCAGTGTTTGAACTCTTTATTTTTATATATGTTCTCTTCTGTTATTAAAGGGAAAATAATACTAGTGCAAAAAGGGATTCGTGTTTTATTGAAAGGTGAAGTCAGGTTTCAGTTAACAAAATTTAATGCAGAATAACAAACAGCTATGATTAGTCCTGGGCATTTAAAACTAAATATCTTTCGAGAATTAAGGAAGACTGCTTGAATATATAAGAGATCCCTGTTATAGAAATGCATGCTTACTTTATTACAAAAGAATCAATAAAATTGCAGTAATAGTCTTAAATTTGTATTCTCTAGTATTTTCTGCTTGTCTTAAAATAAGTAATAATAATGAGAGTTGTTAAAAGTTGCAGTTAAGAAGATAAGGATCTTTCTCTATAGAGTATTTTAATTAAAAACTAGATAAAATCTAGGAGTTGCAGAATTGTGTTCAAAAAGCTAGGATGGGCTCTGCCTACTGGCTTTCTAGAGTGTGTGCAACAGTCTCAAGCAGGGTTTTTTTTGCTCTTTTATTCAAACCTGTTAAATTTTCTCTGAAGACATTTTTATTTCTTCTTGCAAAGTTTTAACAGATCGAAGAACCAGGGAGGCAGGAGAGATGATGTGATACTGTTGCTGGTTTGAAAAAGAGAAGTGAACCTATGATGGTTTATGTAGAGGATGGGTATTTCTCACAAGCATTAAGATTTAGTAATTTAATTCAAAATAGCTTGCCTTTATAGAAACTGGATTCCTTCACTTTTCAATACCTAATATTTGTGTTCTCCTAACTTAGGCTTCAGTTAGCTGAAAAGAGCATATTCATTAATTGAACAGCAGAGTGATAAAAAGTAAGTAAGAATTTTTTGCTCATTAAGTCCTCCAAACATCTGTTAATGCATGTAAAAAATAAAAATGTGTTCAGCAGTTTCACACAAAAGATGTGAGCAATGATAATGAGCAGTATAGAAGGAGGATTTCCAGGAGGTGGCATGTACAATGAAATCAACAGGCAAAATATTAGATTAACCCGTCTTGGAACAGTTGCACCTACTCACAGAATGTAATTTCTGCACAAACACATGATATTGTCCAGTTTGTCTTTTATTTTTAAATTATCAGGCTTTCAAATACAGTTAATTAAAATGAATTTTTAGTTTTCATGACAGATTTCACTTGATATGAGCAGTGTCTTTGAAGGATGTCTGTTCAAGCTATTGATATTCCAGTAAACGTTATGAAGATTATTTTTGCTGCCACTTATAAATCTTACTCTAACTGACAGATGACAGCAGGAGGTGTTATTAGTTTAATTTTGGTGAATTGCAAAGTAGGTATGAGGCTTTTTCCATTGGTTTTTCAAAGGTCTTGTGGGAGAAGAAATTTAAGGAAAATGTAGGAGGCATTTAAAAAGAAATCAGAAATAGATCTGAAAATAAATATAACTTTTTTTTGTCCAGTAAGAGATAATATGTAATTGCTATTACAAAGCAGACAAATAACATCTGCCTTGCCTTTGAAGGGGAATGGACTGAGAAAGAAAATCTATTCCTCCTTACTGGTGTTAGCAACTGTACTGTGCAGTTAAAGAGTGCAGAGATGCATTTTGAGGATGACATTTGATAAACTTTGGTGCTGGCCACTAAGTCAGGCTGGTTCTGCCACTTACAGCATGACCAGTCTCAGCACTAGGGGTTGCCCTGCCTTCTTGTTGGCTATAATCTGGTACTGCTTTGTAGAAGAGAGTTAGGTAAGTTTCTGCATGGCCTCAAATTTACAGTGGACTTCAGTGGTTTGAATGTCTCTTTTATTTATTTTTTTTTTTTTAATATTGTGCATGAGCTGGATGTTGCATTAATTCCCAGTGAGCACAGGAAACACCATGTTCTTAAAACACACTTCTGGGAGCCTATCACTTGTAATCTGCTACCCTTACTTGTGCCCTTATATTCACAGAAAGATAAGGTAGCAGCAGGGAAAACAACGCTATTGCTTTCTCACCATTTGGTGTACAGTGTCTGGTCAGAGGAGGCCCAGGATGTACCATATTCTGTATAGTTGATAGCAACAAACCCCAACTCAAGGCAGGAAAGATGATTCATCCCACTCTGCTTTAAGCAGCTTCTGGGATGTGCACCCCAAGGGTTATAGTGGTGTGCTCTTTTTCTGCTTATGTCTTCATTAAAACTTTAATATCCATTTTAAGATTTTTGAATCAAAGATTAACTTAATCACCTTTACATTGTGTACAGCAGTGAAAGAAAAATCAAACGCTCCTTGCTGGAGCATTACAGATGTGCCCTTATGTAGAAATCACATAACTTTTTTCACTTGTTATTTGACCAGTGACTGGTGGCTTGTCTGCATGGCTCTTTCAGGATTGCCCCTGTGTCTCTGCAAATACAAGGATGTGTTGCTTGTGTTATGTATTTTGGCTTCTGTCTAGATTTTAAATAAAACAACTGATGACTCCATATGGGGAGAGGAGGAAGAGTCATTAGCTGTGTTTGATGGAGTTTTTGCACTGTAGAAAGAAATAACCTTAGTGCTATGGTCTTTATTGAAATAAGGAGCTTAGGCCACTATCAATAAAAAAGTCTTGTAGCTACAGCATGCTTTTTAAAAAGAATATTTGTAGAATGTCCTAAAAAGTTGAAGGTGGTCACTGTGACTCTCCAAAAGCTTAGTTAGAAAACATTTGGTTTTCTATGGTAGGTGTTTCAGGAGATAAGAGTCTTTTAAATCCCCATCAAAAGATTTGTTAGTCACTTCTGTTAATGTTTGATGCTTTTTTAATATTCCAAAGTTTTGTCAGATTTTTATGATAGCCCTCTGAAGCTGCTTGTTGATCAGCATAATCCAAGAGACTGAGGACAGAGAGGGCATCATTTTTAATTGCCTCTTTGGCTTGTGACTGTGAGTGCAAAGTTTCATGGGCTGGCTGAGGTGGCCTCATGGCTACTTTAATTTCCATCCTAGGCTAACTGCAATAATTCCCCCCTCCTTTGTGCCATCTCTGCCCCTTTCATGCTACTTAGTGCACCACTAGACATTTTGTTACACAATCTTTGTGCACAAGCTGGTCTCTCCAAGTTGAGAAGTGAGGCTCACGTGGGAAAAGCAACACAAATCTTTGGATTGGTGGTTGGGAATGTTCCCCCTTGTGCAGTAGTTGTGTGAAGCCATTCCCTGGAGAGTGTTAACCTTTTCACATGGGAGAACTTGAAGTTATTGTTTTGACAGTAGATGGGAGAGTGGTTTGAGTGCCAGTTTTCAACTAATAGTGTTCCATGAAAGTATATTTGTGTTAAAACAGAAGAACTATATGGCTAGGTGGTTTCTGATACTACAGTGGAGGAAAAGAAATTGTGCTTGTTGTGTTGAGCATCCAGACTTGCTTTCTGATGATTTTACATAGAGAACTCTATTTACGAATAGATAGTAACAATAAATGGGGAGAAAATGTGGCAGGTGTGGTTGGTCCTTAAACTGTTTAAGAAAGAGTGGTATTTTTTAATCTCTTCTAGTTATTTAGATCTAGTAGATAGTAGATCAGAATGTTTATATACATATTAAACAGGAGTTTTTTTGCTTTCATCCAGGTGCTACTGCTATCAGTGTTGATATTGCACTTCAAATTGCTTTACATTGCTTGGATCTGCCAATTTTTCTTCACTTGGGAATGAAGCTGGTGCAGAACTTCATGAAGCCTATGGAACATAGTGCAAATCAATACTTAAATTAGAGCAGTGTCTACCAGCCTCACTCAGTTGAGGCTGTATGATACATGAAATGATTTAAACTGGCTGTCAGAGTCTGTGCCAGATGGCTTTCAAATATGCATAGTTGAGACTGACAGCTGGAGAGAGTAAGGAAGGTGCTTTACCACTGCTAGCACAACTGCTTTACTTCTGCTTTATTAATAACGCAAATCATTTCGGCTTGTGTTCACCTATTTCTGCTCTCAAATCCATGTAGTTAACATTGACAGTGATTTTTCTTATTCTGCAATGAGCTAGCTTTGCATAGTGAAACATCTTGACATCTACACAGAGTCTGCTTTCAGATGCATTTTGATAATAGGTGGATCTTGTTGTGGTGACAGCAGATCTAAGGATTTGTTCCTAAACTAGAGCTGTATTTCTAAAGTGATTTGAAAGAGATTTGGGAATAAGGGACTAAATTCTCTGGGATTTGAGAAAAGCATGGTCTCTTTTTCTGGATTTGTGTGTATGTGCGTTGTTTACTGGTAGTGGAGGCACTTAGAGTGGAGTTATCCTTCATACAGAGTCACCCACTCTGCAATGCATACCAGGTTATAGGAAGCTTTGGTAAAGACACTTACATCCAAAATTAAATACCAGCATATGAAACAGTGGTACATGCTAAGTCTTGCTTGTGAGCGAGTAATTTGTGTATGGCTTTCTCTTTTTCTTGTTGATCCTGGTGTTACTGTGCACAAGACAGCAGCTCCTCAAACCATATTAGCAAAATGGTTTGGGAAAAAGTTGTCTTGGTTGTGCGAAGTCTGATGCCTAAAACTGTGTTGTGCTACCTTCAGGAAATTGGTCTACCAGATAGAAAAATAAAAGGGATGTATGCTTGAGGGGAGTACTTCATATTTTCTGGGAAGATAGTTGTAACATTCTTGATAGATGAACCTCTCATTCCAAAACTTCAACACTAAATTTGCATAGGCTCAAAGCTTTATATTTGCCTTCTGTTGATAGTCAAATCTAAGGCTACAGAAATTAATATGGAGAATGAAGTTGTATATATAACCCTGGGCAAAATGCTTTGAACTGGGCAAAGTTAATGCATGTTATTTAAAGCAGCAATTGTAAAACAGGCCAATTTCAGGCTCCTGGTGAGGAGCTGACAGAGGCCCCTTCTGAGCGTTGCTGAGCTGACAAAGTAAAACACTTCTGATGGGCTTTCTTCTCGCTATCACAGTTGACAGTAGCTGAAAATGGTGACATGGTAGTAGGGCTACTCCGTGGCCTAGATTCCTGGAGGAAGGGTGAACAGGAGAGGTGAGGCTGGCAGGCACCTGTACCCTACCATAGGGAGGAGGATGCCTATAGGAAGGGTCTTGGCCACCCTGCAGGACAGGGAGCCTTGAGCCAGCTGCAGGGCTCTCCTCTGCTGGAGGTACTGGCCCATGTTGGGCAGCATGAGCAGGAGTGTGACCAAGTGGGTTTTGCCTTTAGTCGTGCTTGTGAGGCCACATTCAAAAATGGTGCCTTATTTTGCACCTCTCCTGGCAGTCGATGAGGGGCTGTCCTGCGGTGTGTGGGGAGAAGTACAGTGGGCTGGCTTTGCTTGACCTGGAAAGAGGAAGGCTGAAGAGGGACCCTGGTGATGGTCTGTAGTGGGCCCTTGCAGGGCAGGTGCACCTAGGGTCACCTTTTTCCCAGGATGAGAGTGGGGGTGTGGAGAAGAGCTTCCATGATTGACTTGAGCTGATGAGGCCGGTGCTGGCTGGAAGGGGCAGTCCCTGTCACTGTGTGACCTTCAGGAGGAGCCGCTGGTGTTGTTGCTGTCTTCCTTGTCACTGGCTCTCATCTAGGGCTGTCCCCTGACCTTGAGGTGAGCGGCGGTGCTGGCTCAGGGCTGTACCTTCTGGCAGTAGCACAGGCTTGGGTAGTCCTAAACTAACTGTGAAGCCACATCCTTCCTCTTGCTCTGACATGGTAGTGCAGCTGCTTGATATGCGAGTTCAGCCCAGCCGACTGTGCTTAACTTTGGCAGAGCAATCCTGGCCACTTACATAAGCGTCTTAAAAAACTGAAACTAGTCACTCTGGGCTGCTTCTGTTTCTCAAGCGACACAAGCGCATCCAAGATGAGATTCATGTGACTATTTTAGATCATGTCCTAGGTGCCTAAATTTAATATTTTGATATATATGTTTTCATTTTTCCATTTCTTATTTACAAAAACCACCTGAAGTGCCTACCTTAGAGGTAGGTGTTCCCATTTGGTCAGGTGAATCTTGCGTATAATGGAAGGAGTGTAAAATTTTAACCCATGAAATGTGCACAGGCTTCAGAACTTGAGATAGACCCTTCAGAGGGTGAAGACAGGTGATGGGGAAGAGCACAATTTCAACACTGACTTATAAAAAGCTCTTGTGCCTGCTGCATGCTGTCTATTACCAATTATTGAAGTACTAAATCTTGGGGAGTGATTAATGTTAGAATCAGTGGTTGTTCAGCTGTGTACTAAATGGAAGGGTTTCAGGTTAAAAACGGAGATAACAACAAGCCTCTGTAGATTCTTAAAGGCAGCTGTAGTAATTCTGAAGTATAAAATTCTGTAGAATTTACTGTAGAAACTTCACCAAGAGGAAGTGCTCATGTTTCAAGGGGCTTTTCAGCCCTTTCCACCGCACCCTACTTACTTTATATAAATGGATTCTGTGTCTTAACTTGCTGATTAGAAGCCTAATATCAGCCTCTCAAATGTGAAGTATGTTATAAACATGGTTAGTTGGGAGCTTAGCAAGGCTCCAGTTGCCGGATGAATTAGAATTTGTGGTATGTTTCCTGTGAGTATGGTTTCATATTTACTTCACTCAAGCAGGTTCACTGGAGTTCTATGCTGTATTTTGAGTTGCCACTGGCATTGGATTATCTGTGTGGTGAGTCTGGTTAGATAACCATTCTTCCTGATCAAAAAAGCATTTTTACTATCTGTATAAGCTTTTTGTGTACCTGCGGGAACTTCACTGTTGTCACAAGAGACTGCAATGACTTGGAGAATGAAGGGGTGATTGGAGTGGTTGGTATGCATCCTGATACTTGATCATTACCATGCTTGTGATGGAAGAAGCATGGCATGGCTTTCCTTGCTATGGTTGCTCTGCATAGAATGTATTGAGCAGCTGGAGTCCTGGGAACCACCCAGGCACAGCACACAAATGGAGAACACTGCAGGAGCTCTGAGTTTCAACAGCAAAACTGAGGTGGCTTTGTTGCATGATAGGGGTAAAACTTTTTAGTCAGCTATAAAATATCATGTAGGCTCTGTGAGAGGGGAACCAGTTCAGCCCACTCTGACTTACTAATTTTGTGAATCTGCCACGTGAAAACAAAGCTGAGAAGTGAACACCACTTTCATGTAGATGGGGAGAAGAAACAAGCATGTAATTTGCTGAAGGGTGGTTCTTCTATTTTTAAAACCTGAAGCAAGTGAAGGCTAAATTATGTAGCTACAGGCACATTCTTCTTTGGTAGGTAGTAATCAAAATCTAATGATTCAAGCTGTCAAAGCTTTTTAAAGTACATGTGAAGTTTAAGATGATGGAAATTTATCTTTTCTTTGGGAGGAGGAGTGTTTTGCTGCTCTTCTAGAGGAAACTTTGAGACAAAGGTGTTTATTGCACTTGTATGAGTTTCTCATATATGGACTTCTAAATAGTGAAACTTAGAAATAGCCACCCCAAAAAATTATTGGATAAATGCTTAAGATTGGAAAGAATTTTTAATGAGCTTAGCCTCATACCAACAAGTTAAGAAATGTGGACTTTATTTAAGAAAAAAACTAAAAACCAGTCAATTTTGTAGACTAAAAATGTGGGTGTCCGTTTGTGGAGTTTCTGCTAGGAGGGTGTTTTGTCTCATGTTGGCCTAGAGTTTTGGGTTCACCTCCATGAGATGGCAACAAGCTATCAATCTGTCTGCTCAGAGCCTCTTTCCCTTTCTAAAACTGTTCCCACAGCCACCACTGTGTCAACACCGTTCAGTCATGATTGTCAACTCCAAAGCAGGCTGATCAATGGAAATGCTAAATAAAGCAGCCGGGCTCTTGCCTCAGAGGCTGTGGAAAACCAGATTTGCCAGGAGCTGTGTGCCTGTGAATATCAGCAGAAAAGTTTACTGTTTGTTGCCTTCTAGTCCAATGCTCCTATGTGACTTCCTGGCTCCTTAGCTTGAAGTTGTCTTGAAGTGTTGAGTTTTTCAGCTTGTCTTCCAGGTGAAGTTGTTTTCTAAGAAATGGACAACTAAAAGGGTTAGGTTTTTCAGAAACTGAGAAACAACAGAATCCATAGGAATAAAAACTTGAATTGCAGCTATATGATGGTTTTGGTTGTTGAGGTTTTTTGATAGGTTTTTTTTTTGTTGTTGTTTGTTTGTTTTTGCTTTTTATGCATGTGAAGCATCAGACCTTATATCAGACCTTGTTAGTACTGTTAGAGTTGCTCTGCCATTCATCAGGTATGAGACTTTTAAGATGTGACGGCTGGTTGAGGATTAGAAACAAAACACCAACTCTACTGCCCATTGACATACATGTCTATGAAAGACTGAGGAAGTTCTTGGCATGCTTTAAACTAAGTGCATTAGATTTGCAGGCACAGCTCTTTTAGTGCTTTCTTACAAGATATCTTTTTCACAGCTGATAAGTAAAATGATGTCTGTACTCCCTCTGCTGGCTCTGCAAAAGTAGCTTTCATGGGCTTAAATAGCTGAGTAGCACCTCTTACAAATATGCCTGTGTGTAATTCTGAGTTAAGAACGTTTTAATGAATAGAAGAGGGATTTTCCTGAAAAATGGGTCAACAAATAGTTGCTGAAAGCTAATCAGGTGTCTCAGATGCTATCTCCTGCTATAATGGTAAACACTGGTGTTGTATATACCTTTGTAATTGTAGTCTGATCTGTTTTTGTGTATCAACAATTGCATGGGGCTATCCATTAAAATACTTGTACATCTAGTTATACATCTAAGCTCCACTTTTATAGGTATTGTGCTCTATATCTACATGAGGAGCTATGATGCGAAGCCTCACACGGGGGAAGAAAACTTAACTGCTTCCATAGAGTGCCAAATACCTTTATTTCCTTATTCTGAGACTGTTTCTTTCTATGTTAAGAGATATTCAATATAAAAATTTTCAGCCAGAATGGAAGAAGTTTGGGCTTGAAAAAAGTCTTGGTATATATAGATATTATGAACATAATCAAAATATTTGTAGTTGGAAGTCAATAGACATCTTAACATGCCAGTGTAGTTCATTCTGTTATCTTGTTTTCTGATATTATTATTCTATTATACTACTGCACTGGTCACTTTTAGTCTGTGGAATTCAGTGACAATTTAACAGTTTTAGAGAACTAAAAGAGTAACCCTCCCTGGTCAGTAGCCAGATAAGTGGAATAATAAACCAAACAGCCTTTTTACCATTTGCTAATTCAAAATGTCTCTGAACAAGCGCCTTTGAGCCTTGGGATGTGGAGTCTGGCTCCTGGGTTGTGAAGTCTGAGGAGATTTTCTGGATTTTTGACCCTGCAATATTCATCTCCTGGAAAATAGCCTTTTGTCCTGACACTTCACTTGGATAATTCATAACTGTCAAATGTTCCAGAACAGTAAAACTACTGTGCAAACTCAATTAAGAATTCAGTGTAGCCACTGTAGTTCCTTCTGTTGAATTTCTCTTTGGGTGTACCTGTGGCTGTCTGCAGATGTCTTCAGGCTTTGCTCTATTGAGAAGGGACTCTTTGGCTGCAAAAAACCAGACAGTTGTCCACAGCTTCACGCAGAGGTTAGAACAAGTTGTCTTCTCACAGCAAGTGCATTCCCTCTACTAAATATGCTCTTCTTCCTCTGCTATTGTGGATTAAGTTCTTGAAGTTTATCCCTGTGACTTGGACAATCAGAATTCAGTTTTACTGCCATGCTCAATATTTTTTTATGTCCAAAGTTCTATTTTAATAATCATGTAAGTTGACAATCAAACCACAACTTGTGTATGTCCGTAATATAGGCCATTGAGTTTAGCTTAGCAATGTCTGTCTTCAACCCTGGTCTTGTCAAACAAGAACAATAGAGAATTCTCCATGCACAGGGAAATGCATCAATTTTTTAGTAATGTCTAATAATATGTTTTAGTAATCTCCAAATTAAGGAGTTGGAGAATCCTGATCTTAAAGTTATCCTAAAATAGTATAATAGCTTGGTTTAGGCTTCCTGTGGGCAATTTTGCCATGATGTAATTGCTTAAATACTCAAATATTTGCTCTGTGAAAAATACTTTGTGACAGCTGATGGCTTGTTTCAATAATAATTGCTCAACAACAAGGTAATGTTTTAGTAACTACCTACTTTTTCAGTTTTAAGGAAGAAAGCTGTCTTGAAAGCTGTTTAGCTTAATTGTGTGCCTGAAGCATCACACGTCAAACTAGATTGTGACTTTGACAGACAGCTATGTAACTGCCTGAAATTGTTTGTTCTTTCACACTTAGTTTGATTCTGGATTCTGACTGTATATTCTTTGATCATGTTGCTGACTTCCTTTATTCGATAACTGCTCTCAACTGTTCAAATACCAACAAAATTAGTTATTCTACCACCACCACCCCAATCCTAGCTCCCCCCACCCCCTCAAAAAAAAAAACCAAAACCAAACCAAAACAAAAAACCAAAAACCCCAACCCAACCAAAACCCCCCCAAAAAACCCCCAAAAAACCCAAACAAACCAACCTCTTCCCTAATTTCATGCTGTATTGGTTAGAGCACAAGATTTCAAAGACGATGGATGCATGCAAGAATTTGACTCCTGTAGCAGGGGTATGACACATTAGGTAGCAACTTGCTATTAGTAATCCAGAGCAAGCTGCTAGCTACTGGTAACAACTGAGTGCAACATGAAAAACTACATATAAACTCAGTATAATGCTTCTTTTTTTCTCTGAAGGTGAACTGGGAACCTTGTTTAGAAGCTGTGCTGCTATGTCTGAATAAACATGAAGGAGATTTAGGAGTTCATTGGTATAAATTTTGGTCTCTCTTAAAACATCCCTTTCCTTGAGAAAAGGAGAAATGGAAAACAAATGTTATAAAATAATGGAAGTAAAATGAAACTAAGAAGTTAATAGGTTAGAGACCATTGTGGAACTTGGATGTCAATCTGCTTGTCATGGTGTACAGATTTGAATTCCTGTGTTAGTTAAGCCAAATTCATAATAACTTTGAAATTAGGTGTATGATTGGTTTTCACTGTATAAGACTTTTCATTAAGTTTCACTTCATCTTCCTTACCAGTGTTTTCCTTACTTCAGGTCTGAAAGTGCGAATAACAAGTCTGCAACTTGTCACTAGCAGATTTCGTGCTTGCACCAGATTTTATAAGTCTTGTCTACATCAAGTAAGGTTGGGTTTTTTTTTTTTAAAGGCTACTAAAATAATGGTTCATTATAGGTTTTCAGATGGCTTCTTTCTATATTTCTCTTGAAAAACTAATTAAAATAAATCATCCTTAATGGGACTGAAAAGCAGGTTTTTGGAGAGCAGTCCTAGCACAGCTGCTTCCTAGTAGTCTGCTTTCTCTTCTCCAAATGTTATGTGTCATTCAAGCTTAAGGATCTATTAAAAATGCTGAGGAACCAGCTGATAGCATCCTTTGAGGAAAACAGGGATACAGGAGTTTGCTTAGGAAAGTGGAGCAATAGGAACAGAGAATCGCCCAAAATTACCTTCAGAAAGATTGAGCTCCTAACTGTGGGAGTTTGGGTAATTCGTGTTATATTTTGCTTCGTGGTGCTGTGTCATTTTTTGTTTGTTTCATGATATTTGATCTTCCCAGTCACTTCTCTTCACTGGGGAAAAAGGCATTTCACTGAGTTTTACTCGCCTCAGGCTAGAGGAAGCTCTTGTCTTCCTTACTCTGCTTTACCTGCATGCAGCCTAAGAGAAATTTGTGAGTTGCAGGGTTTAGATTAAAAATATAGTTGGCTTCTGACTTAACAAGAGTTGGTCTGTGAGCCCCTACTCAGCTGTATAGTGGAAGAATCTCCTGCTGGGCCAAGATGTGATACAGTCAGATGCGCAATGGCGCTGGGCCTTTGAGGAAGTCTGTTGGAAGCAATGAGCTGAACATGCAAATCTTGGTTATTTAAGGAGTTTGTGCCATCAGCGGTGATAACATGGACAAGTTCAGCAAGATGCTTGAAGTCTGTCGCTTGAGTGGAGAAGCTGATACTGCCTTTCCCAATTCCCTTTCTTCAGAGATACTGTATGCTTTTGGTATCACTAGAAACAGAACGATTGCCAAGTTGCACACTGTTACAATGTGCCACTGTAAAACAAACACTTGTGGGAAGTAGCTTTGTGTAGAAGGAACAAAATATGTCTGACTTTGCTGAGTCAGAATGATGACCTGTAGTCTTCATGGGTGGGTAGGCTCTTGGCCCTGAGGGTCAGCTGCAGCTGAACTATGAGCATTTAGATGCACCAAATGCATTAGGCTCTCAATCCAGATACCATCTTTTGTAAGGACAAATATTAAGCTTGTTAAACTAGCGATTGCCACTGAGGATTCAGAGCTGCCTGATCAGAAGACTGACACCTTGCTGTGTATGCCAAAGATAGTTATGCTCCAGGGGTCTGAGTGCCTGAGTGTTTGCCACTTCAGTTCTCTAGCCTTGTGCTTTCATAGGGCAGGGAGTGAAGGGAATCTAACAGCTCATCCTCAGCACTGAGTAGGTTTGGCTGGTTGCAGTGTAGTTCTTCAAAGCATGGGCTCTCCCTACCTGGGGCACTTGTGCCAGAGCTAAATTAGACACCTAGCTCCCTCATAATATGAATGATTGTTGATTAGACTGGAAGCACAACTGTCTGCAAAGTGCATTAGGATCCACTAATGCTACTGCAGACTTAAAGCCTTTGGTTTATGGAAAACTGGAGAAGGGATTTCCTTTACTGTGTGGCATAGGACCTATAAATATTATCATGGAGCATGGTTTTATTTGCATTTTTCCTGAGTTGCTTTCTTTTTTCTAATGAATTAATCTAGCACTGATGTCTTTGTAATCTCAGAAATCTAAAGAGTTATGCACAATGAAGTTCTTCATAACTAAATACTTCAGAAATGAAGCTATGATTATTAATTGCATGTAGCCAGTTTGTATAACAATTTTATATGGCCTATCAAAACTGAGAAATTAAATAAATTTACTAAATCTGCTTGAGCAGGCAGTCAGGTGAATTTGCTGTTCAGTCCAGACTAACAGTGTCTGCCCTTCACTGGAAAGTGATGTACCATGCTATTTGTTTAGTGGCATGTCAGTTGACTTCTCTCTTGGGTTTGCTCAACCCACTTCAACTTGAAATAACAGAGAGAAGAGGAACCTTTGCTTGAAGGGAGATTTAATGTTATCTTAAAGGTTGCAGCCACAGAGTTCCATGATAAAGATGCTTCTAGCATTAGCTGTATGTGTGTCTTGTCCCTTAAGTTGGCATATCCACATTGCTCGTATGACTTCTACAAATAAAGTAGCTCCTCCTGGTGTCTTGTGGGGAAACTTGTTCAGACAGTAGGAATGCTGCTGTTTAAATTTTTTCACTGAGGTGAGGGAGATCCTTTTTGGATTACAGCTGTCTGCATCACACAGCTACAAGTAGCCCACTCACAGATGGAGAGCCACGAAATGCATGGCTACCATCACAGTTAGTGGGAGCGTGAAGGCTTGGCAACATGGCATTGTGCTTTCTTTCTCCTTGGATCCTGGAGGGGGGCAGATTTCATGGCTAGGAAAAAAAATTGTTTTTAAAGGTCATAGAAGTACATGGAGAAAGCAAGAGCAGTGAAAAGAAGAAAAAGGCATTAGTAAAGGAAGAAGTGCCAAAACTATTTGGAGTTCTGTATATCCCATGAGAGTTGGACTTAGAGCAGGACCCAAACTGAAATACCTTCTCTCAGTGGCCGAGGTGCTGTAAAGAAGAGTAGAAAAGCACACAAGAAGTGTGTGGTCTGGGCCCGGGGTTGCCTGTGTGGCTGTTGCAACAGCAGACCTCCCATACTCTATTACTTCATTAATGCAGTTGGCAGAGTTGATGGCTTTTCCCAATGCAAAAGGATAAGGGTGGCAGGTGTAAGTTGCAGTGTTGTTAGTGTCAGATAATGCGAACTGCTTCAGGACCTCTGTGAGTGGGAGTGTTACACCATGTCGTGGTAGCACAGCCATACCTTTGGTCACCTGAGGATGTGACAGACATGCTGCATTGTTAGTGACAAAGTGCTGTGATGGAAATCTCAGCTTTGTGCATTCTGTCTACTAACACTGCTTATATATTCCCTGTCTATGTTAAAGAAGTAAACTCCTGAGAGAAGTCTTTATTATCTTATATTGGATAGTGGACATGGGATTGTCATGTGTGTTCTGATCACAGAGCAGTTAATTTACCATCATTCTACAGACAGGTGCCAATGGCTATATTGCAGTAATGCTTCAGTGTATGTAAAACAATCCCAGACCAGCAACCAACCCTGCATAAATGAGAAAGTTTGGAGTAGCCAGAAGTGTGTGACAGTGCAGGCAGCATGACAACCTAGCCTTTAAGTGGGTGTCAGACTTCAGAGAGATGGAAAAGTATTATCATGGGGAAAGACTAGTTTTGAAACTGGAGATGTCCCTGAAGGATAAAGCAGCATATAGCCTTACTAAATTGTAAAATATGTCAGAAAATACCCTGAGGTGGAACCTACTGAACATGCTTCTTACACTGTACTGGAGGCCCAGTAGAATGGATTAGTGAGCTAAGCTTAAAAAGCTTTTCAAAAAGAGCTAAAGGTATGACAAGTATAATCATAATAAAGAATTTTGCAATAGATTTCACTTTTGTATTTCTGCAAAGCTGTACACTGGATCCTCAAATTCAAATATTGAGGTAAAAAAACACCCCATACCAAACAAAAAAACCCCACAAAACTAAAAAGACCCCTGAACCTCTTGCCATAACCAGCAGATGCAGTGAAGTTGTGAAGTATTTCTCAAAGTGCTGCTCAAGTATGGACTAATTATGATATTTGAATTTAAAACCCTTCTGATTCCTTAGGAAGAAAAGATGACAAATGTAATTGCAGTTTTTGAAAGGCATTTTCTCAGAATGACTCTTTTATCCAGTTTATTTGGTGTATTTCTGGCAGGCAGGAATTAATGACATTCAGAGGAAGCTAGCATAGCTGTCAAAGTATAGATTTCTGAAGAAGTAAGGCTCTTTGAGGGTTTAAGGATAAGGGTATACTGTGGTCTGGTATTTCCAGAAGGCTTGTGAAAAATCTGAATATGAGGGTTCTCAGACTGTCATGTTACAGGCCAAGAGGGAAGCTTCTTAAACTTTGGCCACAACAGGACAAAACATATATCCAATTTAGCATTATAGTGTGGGCTCATCGAAATGGATGACCAGACCTGAGGCTTTTGTTTTATTTTTCTTACATTCCAGACCCTTGCTTGGTTGGAATGATGATTTTGAGGATTATAAATGGATCCTTTACCACATTAATATCACGATTTGTATAGTACCTGTTTATGGCTCAATGAGCATATAGACTATTTTGTGGTACTGTTTATATACAGCAGTAAGGTAGTCCAAAATAGCAAGAAAAGCCTTAAAACTTTACCTAAGTTAATTTTAATGCTCTAATAGAAAAGAATTGGTTATATACAGACTGACTTTATGGAAGTAATTAGGCTTAATATCACAGGCATAAATATTTCCTAGTAGCTTTAAGAGTAATTTTAAATTTCTTTTGAAGTTTTCTGAATACAAGAAAAATCAGGTAAGAATGGACTTTTGCCTTTTGCCTGAAGGCTCATAAATCTAAAGAGCTTTTTGCATTTCTTTGATGTCATGAACCATGATCACAGTCAAAAGCCTCCTGCTCTGCATAAATGGATACTAGCATAAAAGACTACTTTCTGAAAGGAAAAAAAAATGTGAGTGTTCAAATCAGGATGAAATGGTAAATATGAGTTCTGTGAAAAAAGGTGAAAAGATTTCTCAAGACCAGTAGGAATAACTGATGAAGTCAGCTGCTGATTTGCTGACATTGTCAGAACTGACCAGCTGGACGCATTGCTCTGAGCTTTAAACACAAGTGACTGAAATCCGGGGATCCAACTCCATCTCTGTTGGATGAAATTTGGTACCATCTCACTTTACCTTTACTTGAAACTTAGTTGCACATAGTGATGTCATATGCCTCATTTAACACACACCTGTCAGGGTTTCTGACTGGAACACATTTTGCACATTGGGAATGCCAGTCAACTCTGTTGTAGCCTTATGATGCATAATTTCAGTGAGTTGGTTGCCATACTATCACCCTGTCTTTTTGAAAAAGTTCAGCTTTGTCTTGTCATTTTTGTCTGTATGGTTTTGACAAATGTTGATGAGAAAAGTGTGGAAAGTTGTTCATGAACCTAGTAATGCGATATTTGTTAATGGATGACTTTACCGTTTGTTTTTTTTAATGCACATTTAGGTTTATATATTTAGCTATTAATATGACATATCTGTTTAAAGAACTTCATTTAGCATAATTATCCTAAACTGTGCAGGGTTAAGAGACTTGAAATCCTTCATCTTATTTAAGACTCAGTGGATGTGAAGGAAAGGAAAATATTGATGGGCTTTGGGCAAACATTTTTTTTCTTGCATTTTAAACATCTGTAGATTTGCCTTCAGCTATTAGCTGCCTTAGTCCAAATTTTGGCAGCTTTACTCACCTCAAGTTAAATGAAGAAGCTGACACATGCTGTAAATGCATTTTAGGTACTTGAACACACTCAAAATTATTCTGGATGGGACAGAAAAAGACTTTTTTTTTTTCCACTGGGATTATAATCTTAAACTGGAGTAACCTTGTATTGCAAACAGACCTCTCGAATGTAGCCTTTAGCTTGTAGTGTCATCACAGAGCAGAAAGTAGATGAACCTAGGAAAAGGAAGTACAGAGAAGGAAGCTTCAGGGCCTGTGGGTGTAGAAGAGAGAAGCTGCCTGAATGTTGATCAGAGCTGTGGACTGCAGGAAAGTGGTTTAAGTGGTTTAGAACTTGATGCTTTTGTACGGTTTTGTCTTAAGTGTTTGTCATCTTGTGCACTAGCCAGCAATATATTATGAAGTAGGTGACTATGAATGCCTAGTATTTCAAACACATGAAGCACTTGATGCTTTCTTTAATGATGATCACAGTGGTTTTGTCCTCTGGGATTTTCCAGTATGTCTCAAAGTCTGATCTACCTTGAAATTGGTCATAGGTTTTTCTGAAGCCCTTGTTGTATCAGACTGTCTATTTTTGGATCAGTAATGTCTATTTGGTTACCTTTACTTGGTTACATAATGATTAGTTTAAACTCTTGATAAAATAGTTTCCTACTCAGACTGTTCTGTATAGCACTTTCTGATCTTGTTTCTTAATCCAGGTGTCACTTCAGTTGGAGCTGAGTTGTTTTGTGAGTGGGGATAGGCCATGACTGGGACCAGGCAGGGCAATACAGGCCTGTGCAGATGGTTGATGGCATAACAAAATGTCTGCTTGCTTGCTGGGCTCCTGGCAGAGGCTGCGGACCAAGCTGCTTTGTAAGAGAAGCTTATGTCCTTCATGCCATAATAACTCACCTTCAAGACTTGCACAATTTTTCCTTGCTGCTAACAAAATAGGAGGAAAATGATTACAGAACCTGTGTGTGAACACTGTTAATTTGTACTACTACCAAACTGACTTTAGACTACTGAAATCCTTATTTGTTTGCTATCAGTTCAATAAGAAATAAATTTGAGATTTTAAAGGAGAGGAACCACCAATGGATGAAATGGTTTCTACAAGTGTCAATCACAGTAGATAGCAGAAATCCCTTACATTAAGTTCCATAAATCACAGAATCACAGAATAATTTGTGTTGGAAAGGACCTTTAAATGTCATCTTGTCCAACCTCCCTGCAATGAGCAGGGACAATACCAGTGTTTAGATCCAATGCAGAATCTAGGCCAGTTTTTATTTCAGATAGGTAAGTACATCTGCTTCCCAGGAGATTAAGCTTCAGAATTAAATCAGATTTCTCTTTGAAAACTAAGCAAAAGTCGTGACCTTTGATGAATTTACCATTTATAGCACACAGGCTGTAATAACTGAAACTTGTCATTACAACACTGTTGGGCATATTTAAGGGTGAAGATGGTATTCTAAAAACTTTGTGCCCTTTGCCTCTCAGTTCTTCTGTCTGCTTGTACTTCTCTCTTCATAAACCAGGCTGAGATGTTTGCTCTAAAGCAATAGCATGGCACTGAAATTATTTAGCTCCTATTTGCTCAGTTAGGCACATTTTAACTTACAGAATAGAGACTTGCAAATGCATACTGTTCTGCATTAACGTTTTGCTTCATTAGCATTCATTAATATTCCTTGTGAAACAGCTGGTGAGTTTCTGTAGCCTGTGGAGTAGGTGGGAGGATCTGTCTCTTACAGTAAGAAGTTTGACCCTTCAGAGCACAAGACCTCATCTGTTTCAGTGTGATTTCAGGTTACTTTCTCAGTTACAGTTACTTTACATTGTAATAATATTCTATTATAATAATATTGCAGACAACTTCCCTTCTCATCTTGTCCAACCCCTGCAGTGTTACGTCATGCCTTGAAGCTGTGGATCACACCCAAACTAAAGTATGCAAAAGCATATTAATTTTTTTTCAGTATCTTTGAAGCTATAGGCATTTTAAAAGGCATGACAGCTAAAATGTATGGGGACAGTTTTTATCACAACAGCTTCTTGGTATGCAGATCTGTCTGGTATTCATTGAACTAATTAGATTAAACAAAGGCTTTCCTGAGATAATCACTTTGCAAGCCCTTTCCTATATTACAGAGCCCAGTTTTAGTGTGTTGCTGAAGGTCAAATGCTACCAGTTAGTGCTCCATATTTGAATGCATACTGTTCAAGCAGATGTATAAATTAAATTGAATGACACAAGATTTATAATTGCTGAAGCTTCGACTCTTGAGGTATGAGTGTGCTTAAGTATTTTACTATTGATTAAGGAAATTGTGTTTTCTTGTAGGTTAACGAAGTAAGTATTAAATGTAAATGTAATCATAGGAAAACCTTGAATAGGGGTCTAAGGTGTGATAGGTCCTGTGCATCTGGGAAATCTTAAAAAAATATGTTGCAGCTTCTAATTTGGTCAGCACAGAATGTTCTGGTAGTACTAAATAGACAAGTAATCTATAGTCTCTTCCTACTTTGGTGAGCATCTCTACATGCAGACTTCTGTTTGGAGCTTTTCCTTTCTCCAGTCCAGCTACAGAAGCTTATGATGTTGTTGAACTTCTAACACTGGTAAAGTTCTCTAACCTTTTTTTAATGGGTTATGGGTTTGAATTAGTGTCTTTGTCTGGTAACAAAACACAGTCCCTTAGCAATAAATAGTAATTTGATTTGGGTAAGGAAGTTACTCATAAGCAGCTACAATGCTATGATGTGTCAGTGAGGTTACTACAGCCAAAGAGCAGCAAGGTCTTCTCAGAGGGATTTACATAAGTACCTGAATCCTACCTATGAGGGTATGCTCTGCTATTAAAATGTGCCTTTGCAGTTCAAGTTTTTTAGTCACTTGGATGTGACAGAGAATAGCTTTTAAAGATATAAAGGGATAAACAGAGTGTCAGTGATAAAGGATTATCCAAAATTTGATGTGTCTAATAAAAGATAGACATCTTAATCATTTTGTATGCGGGTTGTTTAAGCTGGACACTAACACAACTTCAACTGAATTAAACTTTAAACAGGCTGGAACTTCAGCAGTAGTATATAAATGTGTTTTAGGTTTATAACTGTTTCTTAAATTTAAAATATTATTGAGGTGAGTTGCTTTAAACTGTAGTGCTTCAGAGCTCGTGCTATTCAGTTATTTCAAATGGCTGAGGCAATAAACGAGAAATGAAACACTGGTCAAAACAAATAAAATATTTCATTAGTTGAGAAGATAAATACTATTAGATGATCTTTGTAGCTTTAAAATGCACTTCCTTTTATGCTACTGAATATCAATCTTAATAGTTTCATTATGCATCACCACTAATGTTAAAAAAGTGGACTCATGGAACTTGCTTAACAGGAACTGATTGAATGTTACAAGGTTTTACATTGAAACTGCATTAAGGGCATTTCTTAAAGAAAGTTTCTTTGCTGATTTCTACAGAAAAATCTGTGTTAAACTAAGTCCATCCTGTATCTGTAAAACAAGAAGCTATTGTGTTCTCTCTTGAAATGTCTGGTAAGAATGGACTACTGAAGCAGACCCTGATTTTGTGTAAAATTGATAATGTTCAATCAAGTTTTTATTATTGGGAGCAACTTTGCACTTGCTCAGTGTTCAGAATTTGAAGTCTTCACACTGTTCCTTTCAAATTTCCACAGTTCTTTGTTAACATGGATAATATACCAAATAGTTTGTATCACTAGAGCTGATATGTAGAACTGCAATTTTTTTGTAGTTAATGCATGCTTATTGAATTTGCCTGTGAACCCTAAGGGTCCACTGGTATGTTAGGATTGTATTTAGAGCATATGAGGACCCCCTTCAGTATAAACTTACTAATAACTAATCTGGATTATTATTTATTAGTAAAAATTGATATAGATGCGTAGAGAGGCTAGAAACTGGAGTGCAAAGCACACTGAGTTACGGCTAAGCAGAGTTACTGCTCTAAGGTTTAGTTGCATATGAAAGCAAGATTTGTCCACTCTATGCGTATATATGGAGAGAGAAAGTCTTAAAACCTTTTGATGAGAAGTGAACAGTGACTAGAGCTGTAGCTTTTCCTATTTTCTCTTGGATCTGGATGTATTTCGGCATTAAGTACAGGGCTCCTGCTAGAGGCTTGAACAGAGCTTTTGTTAATTAAAATTGAATCAAGTTTGATGTAATTGGTTGTGGGGCCTTCTGCTTGGTCTATTTTTGCCTAATTAGCAGCTGCAGCATCTTCTCCATAACTATACAAACTCATTTGCCTGATCTGCTTCTTGTTATACTGTCATAGCTTATGATCAGATGCCAGCTGATAAATCCTCCTAGGCTACCAGCTGGACAACATCCAGCTTTTGGGCATTAGATAACAATGTGGTGTGTCTTTAAAGAAAACTCTTTCATACATGGTTTGCATGAAATTCCTCACTTGCAGGATACTCCAACAGAACTCATTGGAGTCTTAATCAAAACTGCATCCTAGCATGCAGGCTAACACCACCAACATGGACTCTTCAACTGTTGCAATATTTTCTTGGAAGTAACAGAGAAAACATAAAGATTTAAAATTATTTTTTAAATTAAGAACGTTTTTGATGTTATAGAATGTTGGAAGTTTTATGAATGTGAATATTGATTGCATTATGCTTTTTGTCACTCTCTGGAAAGCAGCCATGGACAGTGGTTTTCTCAGAATCTCCTGTGACAGGAAGAGAAGAGCAGTTGCAGTTGTAGAAGTTGTAGTTCTGCCAGAGATGGGCCTGTCACTTGTTGTCAGGTGACATCAGTTCAGGGGCTTACAGTGCAAACAAAGTACTGTGACATGGTGCTTTAAATTTAGTATAGCTGCAACTGATTATTTCCAGAGCAGAAATCTGAGTCTTTCCTGGAATCAAGATCTTAAATTTCTGGAAATTGGGTGGTTATACCTTTTACTTCAGCATAGACTCAGCAGTTCAGCTGAACAGTCCTCTAACCTGGCAGGGAAGTAGCTAGAAATCTTCTGTTTGCTGATGCTTTGCCTTCATATTTTTGTCTTTGCTAGGCATATGACACCTAAGGGTCTTGTTGACCTGGAAGTGTCCAAGTTATTTTTGATCTGAGCCTGGCAGTCATGTTTTGTGGGAGAATATGTTGTTACACATGCTCATTGCACTCCATCATTCCTATAAAGCTGACTTACATGATCAGACGTCTGGTTTTGGCACACAGCATATCTTCACACAGGCATGAGGAGTTTGTGTGTGCACTGCACTCTTGTGTAGCTACATGTGTGTGTGCAAGATGTGTCAGCTGAGCAGGGATTATAGAATGCCTGTGCAAGTTCAGAGTCCTGTGGCTAGATGATAATTTCTCAGCTACAATGCATTGATCATCAGACTGCTCTGGGAAACTGCTCTCAGTCTCCCCATCCCTTCTGTAGAAAGGTGATATTGTGCAATTTTTCCCTCTCTTCAAAGAATTAAACAGAAATACTGTGCGAGGCTTGAGTTGTGATGAAGTGGGCTGAAGCAGGGCTAAAACTATGGACATGAAAAATTTATTAAGAGCTAGGTCTGCCTGAAGATATAATCCTACTTACAATACAAAAGTACTTTATGTGTGGGCTAGCTTAGTGTTGAAGTTGTTTTTCTTGAGGTTTGCACAAGTGAATTCAGGGGAACAAAAAAATGCTTGCTCTTCCCAAACTCTGACGTGAGAGCATCATTGGAAAGTGGGGATTTTTAACTTGAGCATGTTCTTTCCCCATGTGACGTCACTTGTGGATACTGTAAGCTGCATTTCCCTGGAAACAGATTTAATTTTAGGTATTTTTAAAGGTTGCTGCTTGATGATAAACCATATGGACATATGAAGGAAAATGCCAGTGTTAAAGGGAACAGTTGTTATGAAGTTAATGATTTAAGGAAATCCAATAGTGCAAGGTTGTTTGGGGATGGGAAGCATCCCTTTTCTTCCTTGTCACTCTTGCCCATGGAATGCAAACTAAAAATATTATAGGAAATTTAGCAAGAAAATTGTTCTGTAACATCAGTAGAAGAATAAGTGTTGTCTTACAATGCATTTCAGTATAGCTGTTATGTAACTGAACGTGTATTTATTCTCTCCCCAGACTGTACATGCCTTTTGGCTTTGGGGAACAGAACGCACCATGGAACAACCTCAAAGATACTTCTCCAGACGGGCTCTCTTGCTTGGGTGATGTGTCTGCTTTCCTGACTGTCTTCATACCCAAAGGATTTATTTTCCTTTTGGAAATATTTTAAGTTGAAATTTTGTTCCTTACTGGAAACCATCTACGCTAAGGACTGCATGCATCATGGGTGACATGGCAAACAACTCGGTTGCATATAGCAGCGTCAAAAACGCTGTAAAAGAAGCTAATCATGGAGATTTTGGAGTTACTCTTGCAGAACTCCGTTCTCTTATGGAACTTCGAGCTGCAGATGCACTGCATAAAATACAGGAATGCTATGGTGATGTACATGGCATCTGTACAAAGTTGAAAACTTCACCAAATGAAGGTAAGTAAATTTTAACGGTTATTGAAGAAGCTCCATTTAGGAAAAGCCTTAGTCAGCAAACTGTTTTTTTTAATAGAACAAAGTTTGTAAAAGCATTTTAGTTGCCATAACAAAATGTTGCTTCTTGTTCTTTTAAGAAAGAAGTATTCCATGGTAGTAAGTAAGCAAGAGTTCTTTTCAATTGGTCTAACTGCATGTGAGATGTTGTATTAATGAAGTTGCACTTGGAACAAAGTTAATTGATGTAGACATCCACATATGAAATAGCAGTGTTCAGCTCACTGTGAAAGTATCATTTTTCTGAATAGTTCATATGACCTATAGTTCACAATTCACATCATGCTGTTGGTAGAGTCCAAGGTTTTGATCATCTAATGCAGGGCTTATTAATGCTTCTGTGTGGCTACCTAGTTCTTGGATTTGCTAATGCAGCAATTTTTAAAACTGATTACATGTTTTCTGTTTGTGCTACGTTGAATTCTTAATTGCAGGATCTAGTTTTTAAATCTGCCGTATTTCTATAGATTTCATTTGAGCCATGCAAAATAACTGTCAATATAACTTGAAGCTTTAACGTGTACTCTTAGTGGAAGGTTTGCAAAGTGATTACATGATCTTATGCCCTAGAAATAAGCATCTCTTATGGAGTCTTTATCATGTCAGACTTAGTGGCATTCTATAAAGTATGGCTGCACGTTGTTATTGCTATCTAGAGGTATTACTGCAAGACAGACTGTACCAATGTGAAGAAATAACTAAGTAAATTTATAACGTGCCCCTATTAAAAACCTTCCAGAAGTTCTCCTTAAGACCTGGCTTTTCTTACTGCTTTATTCCAATGTAAATGAAAACTATTACCTGTATTTGTGAATATATCTATCTACATACTGTAGTACTTGCAGTAAAATGTACTTAAAAAAACTGTAAAAACATTAACTGAAACTTATTGAAGTCCTGCTGTTGAGAGCAATTGAGAATTACCAAAATCAACATTTTGGCAAATCATCATGTCTCTGCATTTAAGGACTCACATAGATTTTAACCAATGTGGTGTCATGTTGGTGGCAGTAAAGTACCTGCTGTCTTAATCCTGGAGAGCTGCTGCTTTCTGTTCTTCAGAAATGCTATGGAAAGATTTGTCTTCTTGGACCAAGAACAGCCTACTAATGCCGTAAGGTACCTCTGGGTACATCTGCATTTAGCATGTTTTCGCTTGATCTGCTTTTGAAGCCAGACTTCTGATTTCCAGATTCCTGAAATTATCAGTACATGAACTGGGTTCCTCTTACCAAACTGAAGGCAGCCAGCTGACGTGGCTGAACTAGTGAATGGGAGTAGACCAATTTCAGGATGAAGAAGTTTGTAAAACATGATGAGTACAAACTTCTGTTCCTTGGCAATTGTAAAGTACAGTGCATGTGTGTGGAGCACTGTAGTGTATAAGCAGTGTAACACATCTCAGGAACAGAAGGCTCTCGTTACCCTGTTGACCTGTTCTGTAGAAAGGCAGTTTCCTTTCTCAGTGAAAAGGGATGTAGTTTTCTACAACTGGGAATTGAACCGAGAGTAGAATTCTTTTGTACAGTGATCTGCAAGGCTAAAGGTCCATTATTACTGCAAGCAAAGTGGGCATACCATTTTACACAGCCTCGATGCACTAAGCACCAAATGCCTTGTATACTGAAGGATTCACTTTGTCTCTTAATGTAACAAACATGCAGGTTAACACATGGGAGTGATGAGTGTCAGTGTACTAAAACTCAGGGGTTGGATGCCCTTTCCTGAAAATTGATCGTGCTATACTGAAGGCTGTGCGATCAAGGCCTTTTGCTTTCAAAAGGATTTGACATTTAGCTGTACACTGTAACCAGTTACATACAGTCACTGACTTAATAAAAGGGCAGCATCCTTTTTTAAGTGTGAGGGAAGCTCATAACACACCAAAGACTCCACCGTTGAACATGTTAACAGGCTCAGAAAAGGTTAATTGAGTTAGAACAGCATCCAACAGAGGTGTCATTTTGGCTCTAAATCACAACATGAAATTTTAGAGAATCAGCCTCTCCATCAGGTACCCTGCTATAAACTTTCTGGAGGTAGTACTGGAGAGCTCTAGGTCTCCACTTTTTGAATTTTGTCAAATTCAAATCATAAGTATAGAAAGGGAGACAATACTAATGGAAAAAAGTCTAGGGAAACTCTTGCAGAAAACCGTTAAGTGTTACACTGCTCCTAGCTCTCTAAAACCTTATGTGTATACCTGCAAGGCCCTAGGACACTTGTTCCTAATCAGATGCTTTCTTTTTGACATGACACTCTTACCACTACATAATTACCAGTGGCTTCACAGGAAAAGTACAGGTAGTTCTGACATGGTACACAGTGGATGAGTTCAACTTGTTCCATTTCCTGCTGTCAAGTTGTTGGTAATGTAAGGCAATGTCTGTTTTCAGGCACAATTTTGACCAAACTTACCTGATTTAAAATGAGAAATGGGAACAGTCCTTTGCCAGTATTACTTTAAAAAAGGATACTGAGCAGATTCTACTGCTTACATGTATACAAATGTGCAAAATGAATGTTCGACATCTTTAGTAGCAAAAATCTGTCTTATATTCTGGTCAGACCTAGATATTTCTAATAAAATTTGAATATGAAGCATTAACTGGTCCCTTGGCTAATATTTTTTAAACTTAACCCCAAATAATATAAATTACCCTAGTTAAGACACATAATGAAGAATATAATGGCAGTTGTTTTGACCTCAGGACTGTAGATTGTGAGCTGTGAAATTGCCAGCTGTGTGGTAACTGGCAAGTTCAGTAATGGTGCATGGTGTTTTATAGCGTATACTAAAAATACAAATGGTTTTTCTTTGCTAGGCTTATTTACTAATCTTCACTAAGTAGTTCTGGTAGTAGCTTGGCTTTATAGACCCTCATTTGGAAACACTTCATTCTTCAAAGAACTTTGCTGTATACTTCTGATGTTCTGCACTGTAATACCCTTGTGAAGGGAGGAAGAGAATGATGTTGCTAATGTGATGTGAATAAATTTCCGAACTCTGCCATGTTAAAGGATTAGAGAAGTAGTAGATTTTGCAAAATTGAAATATGGCCCAACCTTTTGGAATGACCACGCTGTCCTGAGTTTCTGTAGATCCTGTAATGATTTTGAAAATACTCTTGCAGTGCTCCTTGAGTTGAGAGTTGAAAATAAGCACCTTAAAGCTTGAACTGCAAGAAGTGTAAGGTTATGGCTAATGAGTACAATTGCTCCTTCAAAGACATGAATTCAAAGTGAATCAAGGACTGTTAGAATAAATGTCATTTATCATATACACAGAGTATGTTTAATTCATTCCACTTCTGAAAAGATCTGGACATAGTTTGCTATTCAGTTCAGTTAAGTGATTCCATAGCAGCTGTCAGCATTTAAAATTGAGCTTTGCAGTTCAGTAGCCTTTTCAAAATGTCTTGAAATATGTGATGATTCTAGTAAATGTCTGTTAGAGGTGCTAAATACACCCCCTAATTATGAAAGCCAGCTGCAGTGGCTACTGTTCTTATTTATTACCTAGTATGTTTGCAATGCCTTTATCACTAAGCAGTTGGGTTAGCTACTAAAAAATCGCTACTAAGAAAATAGTTGTCTTTAAGCTGGTGCTGATCATAACCTTGGAGTCAATATGTTTGAAGTGTCCAGACCTTTACTCTGAATATGCCTTGAAGTCTGGCAATTTTGATTTGAAAGATGAGCTAGTAGCTTAGTTCTGGATGGTGGGTTAGTCAGCTGGAAACTTTTAGAGGAGTAGCCAGGAGATGTGCTCACAGAAGACCTTGAGTGCATGACCTTGCACTGAAAATACTTGGTATTCTTTCATTTTTAAGGTCTTGGCAAGCTCTTGAAGCATGCAGTAGACTTTTATGTAGGGCCCTCACTCTTGTCTGTTAGTGTCCCTTACGGATGGTACAAGAATTGGGACAGAGGAGGACTCAAATATGCCATATAAGAAAGAAGACGGGTATAAACCTTAGGTGACTGACCTGGCATTGTTCTAACATGGGCTCTCTCTGTGTGAGAGGAGATAGAAAGAAAGTGAAGCTTCAGAAGAGCAAATAACTACCACCACTTCAGGTGGAAGCAGCATCATAAATCTTTTCTTCACAATGCCTGCAGAGCTTCAACAACTTTTAATAGTATTTTATATAATAATTAATATTGAAATACAATAATTATAGTAGTTACATTTTTAATTATAATAAACATCTCATTATAAATGTTACATTACTTTTAGGATCCTAGGATGTTGTCTCTGAATACAGAATCCCTACACTGGGAACCAGAGCTGCCTTCACGGGCTGTGGTCTTGCTAAAGCTTTTTGGTGCTACTCAGTCTCAATAGTAGTAACTCTACTAATGATCTTGTCTTGCAAACTTGTTTACTTTGAACGAAGGTATGTGTGTTATTATTACTCTGTTCCTATGTCATATTAAGTGACATATTAAGCAGGTAGATGATCAACTTTATTTTGTCAAGGTGAGAATTGTAAAATATAGCTGGCCTTTCTATAGTGACTCTGATTTAAGAGTATTACTTACGTAATTATGTTTGAGATGTGGCTTTTTTGGTATTGTTATTGAAATATGGAGTGGGACTTGGTTCCATGAGTGGCAAACTTGAGTCACTTCTAATGTGAGGGTGAAATGTGTGTCAGTGTCACTAACTTTGTCTTATTGTTAAATAGGTTTAAGTGGAAATCCAGCAGATATAGAAAGGAGAGAAGCAGTTTTTGGGAAGAACTTTATACCTCCTAAAAAGCCAAAAACATTTCTTCAGTTAGTATGGGAAGCACTACAGGACGTTACACTAATTATATTAGAAATTGCAGCCGTAGTATCCTTGGGCCTTTCTTTTTACCAGCCTCCAGGAGGAAATGAATCATGTAAGTAAACTTTTTAAAAAGTAGGTATCTATTTTTATTATACTATTGACTTTTCCTGGTTCTACATGCCTCTACTGTAAATCTGATGGGAGACAGTAAGTCAGTGGAAAAGCAGCTTATTGTTCCTTATTGAGAGCACATTACTAAAACTCTAGCTTGCCTTAAAAGGGCAACATGAGATTTCCTTGGTCATGATCTGGTATTATTCTGACCAAAGGTAAATTGCAAGCAGCAGGAGCAAGGACTTATTTGAAATCTAGTCTCTGTGCAAGTGGGTTTTTTTCAGCTTTGCCTCAAATATTTAAGCAATTTATAATTTGCAGTCATAGGCTTTCTTTGGGGAGTCAGCAAGTCTTGATTTTTCCTTGATTTTTGATATGACACTGATAACTTTATAATTTAAGAACTGAAGCTATATTTATACTTTTAAACAGAAAATAAAGGGATTGAGACTTCATTAAACTGAATTTTTGCAGTGATATCTGGTTTGTTAAGACAAACATAAAGTGGAATATGTTGACAAAGTAGAATGTTGTTTACCAGTCATTCTTATGCCATCATTTAACAAAATAAGGACAGGTAACTTTCTCTGTATCAACTTCTCTTGTGTTCAGGTAAGCAGGGTGGTTTAACTTCTTCAAGTTGCCCTAGCCTTCAGGTTCTTTAGCTTCTTTGTGTGTTACCCTGTTGGAGATAAAGGATAAATTTGCAAAGAAGGCTAGCATGGAAAATGTTTAGCAACTATAAGTTTTTTGTTTGCCAAAACTTTCATTGTTGAAATACCTTTGTAAACTTTCTTAAATCTAATACCTGTTTTCTGCAGTATGTGGATCAGTAAATGTTGGTGAAGAAGAGGAGGAATCTGAAGCAGGTTGGATTGAAGGAGCAGCAATCCTCCTATCTGTAGTTTGTGTGGTATTAGTAACAGCTTTCAATGACTGGAGTAAAGAGAAACAATTTCGGGGATTGCAGAGCCGTATTGAACAAGAACAGAAATTCACAGTCATCAGAGGTGG
The DNA here is from genome assembly GCA_013397095.1 of Sterrhoptilus dennistouni. NCBI lineage: Eukaryota > Metazoa > Chordata > Aves > Passeriformes > Zosteropidae > Sterrhoptilus > Sterrhoptilus dennistouni. The sequence continues at coordinate 586,185 of VWZU01017400.1, read as the reverse complement.
CCAAGTCATCCAAATACCAGTAGCTGACATAATTGTTGGAGATATTGCACAAGTGAAATATGGTAAACATGTTTTTGAAGTTGGACTTTCTTTTATTTTTAAAAAAGGAACTGCAGTCAACAAACCCAGTGATCTCTCGTAGGTGACCTTTTACCGGCTGATGGTGTACTCATTCAAGGAAATGACCTCAAAATTGATGAAAGCTCGCTGACTGGGGAATCTGATCATGTTAAGAAATCTCTGGACAGAGATCCCATGCTGCTGTCAGGTGTGTAGCATTTGGCAATTTTTGAATGAAGTAGTTTGTTTCTGTGGTAAGCTGGTAATTTAAAATTCTGAGGTTAAAACTAGCAAATTGGTTTTTTATCTAGGTTGACTCCTAGAACTGTCCCAAACCATTCCAAGTACAAAACTTTGTTGGAGTGATCAGACCTATAAAACTGACAAACATTTTGTGTAATTGCTTACGGGTTTACTTTCCAGATAGCTTTGTCAGTTGAAGCTTTAGGAGAGCACAGTGGTGCGTATGTACAGCTCGCAGTTTCTCCAAAGTCAAGTTTAAAAGATTATTTCCTCAAAGTATTTTTGTGCTCTGCATATAACTGCTCATGTCTCAGTGGAAGACCTGATTGAATCTTTCAGGTACACATGTGATGGAAGGCTCTGGAAGAATGGTGGTTACTGCTGTAGGTGTGAACTCTCAGACTGGAATCATCTTTACCTTACTTGGGGCTGGAGGAGATGAAGAGGAGAAGGAGAAGGAAAAAGAAAAGAAGGAAAAGAAAAGTAGGCATATTAATCTTAAATACCTTAGTGGAAGAGTGGGAGTGGGGATGAACTATTGAATATTATTGGATAAAAACATGTTCCAGTCACCCAAAGCCAGAAAGCTTTTTTAAAAACTTGTGACTTCTCTAGATTTCACTGGAAAAACAGCTTAGGTCCAGTTACCTGAGAGTGTACCACTACTAATAACTCTTAGCAAATTGAGTTTAGTTAAACTTCAGATCTCATTGATCAGTCAGAGTTCAGAAAGTTTGCAATTCCTAACCAGCCATACATACCATGTATAAATAGTTAAACTCTCATCTTGTGTAACTTCAAGGTGCCTCGATGTCTAATGGCAAAGACTTGTTTATGGAAAACAAATTATTATGAAGTTCAGCCTAGTAAGTATCTAGTTCTGCATTTCACAGATAAAAAAATGCCCTTTATAAGGTGTTCTTCTGTAACACTTGAAGGAGAGAAGCTTAGGTCTTTCATACTGCTGAGCTTGTGGATAACTTAAACATATATGACTGATTTTGATAAAAAATGAGCAGACATTTTCTGTGGCATTTTGAGTGGCATATCCGCCACTCCTTTTCTTCAGAGCTGAAATTTTGAATGCTCAGATGTCGCAAGCAGGACACGAAAGAACAACGCTCACCCGTCAGGTTGAGAAGCGAGAAAAGGACTTTATTTTGGGAATTTCAACTTAAGTAATTTGTGGGATTTGGTCAAGGATTGGAGGATGAGAGGAACACCTCTCTGACCCCAGTGGTCTACCTAGTAGTCTGTCACAGAGAGGAATATGAAAACAATCTACTTTGTTAATGTTAAATGCATGAGAAACTCCAGTCGAAATATATAAACAAAATTAGAAGGCTGAAAATCAGGGCAACACTCAGGGATATACACAGTGCGAATTCCTCATGGCACTTTCCTGTAACTTATTTTTCAGAAGGATGAGGGGCTTGTAACTGAGCATATTTTGGAGTCCTTCTGTGAAGAATGACCTTTTATAAGGGCACCTATTAACTTTAGTCTTTATCCTGAGAATCAAAGCTTAAAAATGTTAAGCAGTGATGTTTTGATAGTACTGCTCACAAGGCATGTTCAGCACTGAGCTTCACAGTGAAAATTTTTCATGAAACCATTATGAAGTCTTCTGGATGGGACTAAGTCAAGGGCTTCTTGGCACTAGAACCAAAACTTAATTTATAAAGCAAAGTATACTATATTTCATCAGAGGAATACAAGACAATGAAAATTTACACAGAAATGTGTTTAAGATTCTCAGAGACCTTCAAACGCAATGGGCAATTGCTAAAATGTGTGTTCTGTGCAAGAATTGGGATTGAATTTTTTTTGTCTTATCCTAACTCACAAATACTTTAAAATTTGGACCCTTCTTGAAACTTGAAAAAAACCTGAGTTTCTTTTCAAGTTAGAAAAATCGTTATGAGGCGAATTGAAAGTTCTAAGTTAGTTTCAAGCTCAAGCATGATAGCAAAAAGTAAAAGCTGACCTGCAACACTTGCAGTCATTAGTGTGAAACAGTTGCCATCCTGTGGCTTCCCCTTGCAGAGGAAGGAGAAAGAAACAACAGGACCAGCTGCTACAGGAGATACTGAGAGGATTATAGCTTTTATTAATATTCTGCTAATGTTTATTATTCTAAAAGCAGAAGTCTCTTTGACAAGTAGTGTTTTGGTGTATCCTAGGACCCGAATGCTTGCGGGGTTTTTTTAGTCTCCCAGGATAGACAGCTTCCTCTTTCCCTTAAGTTAGGTGCCTAATAAGATTCTCCGTGATAAAACTCAGGTTAAACTAAATTAACTTCTCTGTGAATGTTAAGGAGATTAAAGAGACTATATTTAGCTGGCCGTGTATGGCATGGTTCAGAGTGAAAGCAAATGTATGTACAAGGAGTTACAAGTAACTCAAATGTAGAACTTCGCTTTTGAAAGAGGAAGAGGAGAACTAGGGGAGATAAGTACAAAATTGGGAAACAATGACGAATTCTTAAGAAGTCTGACGTGGCATCTTCTGGAGAAAGTGAACATGCTTTTTTTTCCCCCCTGTTCTGCTGTTATGAGAGCACTGGGAGAAAAATCTTATATATAGAAATTAGACTGTGTCTACAGTAATGGTATAGTGGGGATATTAAGTGTCGTGCCAGACAGACTGCTTGATAATTTGATTTTCTTCTACCTGAGTACTCTTGTAAATTTTGGTCTATATAACCTAAGGCCAAAGACTTGGTGAATTACCAGTAATACTGAAAATGTTTGTGTTTTAAGTTCCTCAATTTTGTGCTTTCATTTCAGGTTATCACAAACAGTAATTATAACCCTTGTTTTCTCTACTTAGAAATAAGTTTTGTCACTTGCTAAGCCCCCCAAAACAACACATGATGTATGGGTCTTCCAATTACCTTTAATATTTCACTTGTTAAATTCTTTAAATATCGCACTGTCTTTATGATCTCTGGTTGAGCCCCATTTCTGAACACAGATAGGAGTGACATTTTATTATGAACTTGAGCTATTTTCACAGTGGTAGGTTGCCTACAAATTATGCTTATGTTTGTGTAAATAGGGTTAGCATAGATCCAGTAATCCAGTGCTGTACCTCCACTAAGCTTTGCTGTGGATTTATGAATATTTTATACTACAGAAGCTTCTGCAATGCTGTACAAAACGAAAGCACGGATTCTCAAAGTGACACCCTACAGTTTATTTACAGAGGTAGTCAGATACTTGTGGCAAGTATTGGAAGAACACAGCAAGACAGAGGCCACCAGAATTGCTTAAATTGTCACAAATATCTTTCCTAGAAAACCGTGTCAGGAAGTCTTTTATAAAGCTTTCGTCACAAGCCCTAAGTGTCAGTACCAGTAATTTGTGCAAACTTAACCGTGGTATATTAACACTGCAGCAGTCTTGTATGTGAAAAGTGAAGTCTAAAAAGTGCCACGAGCTGTTTCTGTGAGCTGGCTTACATGTTTTACTTTTGCTTTTTTTTTTTTTTTAATTTAATGCAGTTTGTTGCTTTAGCAGAGTAATGTAATTTATTATATAAAAATATAAATGAAAAAATGAATTCTGCACAGCTATCTTAAAACACAACTTGTTTCCCTCTCTGACAGGTAAAAAGCAAGATGGAGCTGTTGAAAACCGTAACAAAGGTAAATGCAAGTTCTCTGATTCTTTCTTGCAAGGCTCCGTTTTTTGAAGTGTAGGTGATGAATACAGACTTTCCTATAAAAAGGAAAAATCTTTCCTTAGATTCAAAGTGCTTTTGGTAAAGATGGCTTAAGTGAATCTGCCCAAAACAAATGCTGCACTGAACCTGGTATTCTATCACCTATACACAGTACACTTCTTTAAACATTCATGTCCAGTATGGCCTCTCTGGATACAAGATAATACTCAGTGCTATTGTATTTAGTGAAGCTGGGTATTAAGCTTTTTAGGTATCCTTGATTTGGGAGACTCACCAATGTCTAAACTTTTTTTTTTTTTATCTTCTAGCTAAAGCTCAGGATGGTGCGGCCATGGAAATGCAACCCTTGAAGAGTGAGGACAGTGGAGATGGAGATGAGAAAGACAAGAAGAAAGCAAACTTGCCAAAGAAAGAAAAGTCAGTTCTCCAAGGCAAACTCACAAAGCTTGCAGTTCAGATTGGCAAAGCAGGTACAGTGTCTCAGTACTCTCCTTATGTTGATGTCATGTTAAAAAAAGTTGGAACATGCATAGTTTTCGAAGAGCTAAACCACTCAAGGCTGGCTACTTAAGTGCAAAATTCTAATACATGGAAGTATGCTGTTGTGCCCGAGTATGCTGATGGCCTCTCAGGCTATGGCATGTGGATGGCTTTTATTTTTCTTTAATGTAAATAGAATCAGACTTTCAAGTGCCAGCTTCTAGGAGGGAAATTCCGGCTTCATGACATTGGACAGCTGTTACGAAAAATCTTTTTAGGTTAGCTATAGCATCTAGCAATGTACCAAGAGAACCGTAAGTTGAGTGAAGTCTGGAAAATGTGGTACAGTCAACAAGGTTATCTCTAGTACTTTTAGAGGTTTAGAATTTTCCACTTAACATGTGCCTTGCTGATACATAAAATTTTTGACTTCCTACTTTTCTACCAGCTAATATTCAGCTGCCTTGTCAAAATATTGGGTATATCATTGCTGCTTGGAAGTAGACTAAAACATCAGTGAAGTTCAGTATAAAATTTAGGCTGCATTATCTAGTGTGTAGTGGTTTAATTCAAATATTTCAGGATTTATTTTGGTCCATGTAGAATTGTTGAAGGTTCAGGCTGGAAGGAATTTCAAGAAGACTTGTAGCCTAGCCCACAGCTCAAGAAGAGTTGATTTGTGTCATTAGACAGTTGCAGTCTGAAATGAAACTTTTAGCTGTAACACTCTGCAGTTGTGTATGGCAATAATAATTTTTCAGTGAGATTAACAAATTCCATTATATGTTTACTGTAAACTTCTGTCCTCATCAGAGTTTTTTTTTTGTATCATCCAGGAGGTTTTGTTTTCCTTTATGTACCTTTTGATCCATTGTAGTTCCCCATACACCCTTAATACTCATGTGCTTCATGCATGGATTTTCCTGTCCTCCTGCTCTGAGTCCACACTGAAGCACTCTGCTGAATCAGTCAGCATCAAATTGGTGAAGGCTCCTGATTCTTTTCACTTCTTATTCTGCTTAGTCTATTGACTTTGCATATTGGTCTGTCCTGTTGCTAATTAGCTCCATGTTTTTCAAAATTAAATTGGAGAAAAAAAGATTTCTAGGGATTTCTAGCTGAAATGCATGAGGAAATACTTGCATTGGAAGCTATAACGCCTCTGATACCTACCTCACTGTTTTGACTTGCCTGTTTGAAACCTTACTGCTAAACTAGCTTGTATAAAGGCAGAAGTATTTGCATGTATCCACAGTCTGTATTGCCAAATATTTGAGATAATTTCTTAAAACTGTTTATTCTCTTTTTAACAAGGTTTGTTGATGTCTGCAATCACAGTCATTATCCTTGTGTTATATTTTGTAATTGATACCTTCTGGGTTCAGAAGAGACCTTGGCTTGCTGAATGTACCCCAATTTATATTCAGTATTTTGTGAAGTTCTTCATTATTGGAGTTACAGTCTTGGTGGTGGCCGTGCCAGAAGGTCTTCCACTTGCAGTCACTATATCTCTGGCTTACTCTGTTAAGGTAAGTGAGTAGAAAGCAAATAAATTTTTTTAAGATAGGTGGGTGTATTCATCAGCTGTTAAATGTAAACTGAGTTATGCTGCATCACATATATACATACACATATATCAGACTGGGAAGAATCTTTCCTTGTTTTCCGAACTGCAAAAGAATTCTCTTGCAGTATTTTTCTTCACCTTCGAACACACTGACAAGAACAGTGAGAATTCTCAGTGTGTTGTCACCAGCTAAAGATAAATGGGTTCAGTATGTAGCGTTGTAGCATTTGCTTACAATAAACAGATGTTCTAGAGTTTGTAAATAACAAACTTTTCTGTAAATCTGAACTTCTTCCTAGCTGATATGTTAAACAATGCTATGAAAACTTCCAGACTGATATTTTTTTTAAAGACTGAATAGTGTAAAGCATTTTGTTTTCTGCTTATTATACAGCATGGTTTTTAACTTGAACTCTTTTTGTTCTTAATTTTCTTACTGTATCAGCATGCTTATTATCTATCTAAAATCTAATTGTAAAGACAATGAGTGCTTAGGCTGTGTTCTAAATTGGTAACTTACAGCACTTACTAGTTGTGGCCTTATTGTATCATTTGAAATCCATCTTCCTCTTAAAGGTGAAAATACTATACAAGTGTAATATATTGTTAAAGAAAGAATTTAAAGTGATATTTAATCTATGGAACTCATGTAACCCTCACTGTTTTAGTTGAAACATTAGGCTCCCACTTTGTGTTTGATTATAAGTCTGAATCTAGGATCTTTGAAGGCTGTATTATCTGATTTTCAGACAGATCAAATGAACTGTATTAGACTTTTCTTGTGAGCAGAAACACTTTTTAAACATTTTATCTGGTAAAGCTCAAACCTTACCTCTTCTCTATTTCTAAATATCATCATAAACTGTTTGCTCCTAACAGTTTGAATAGTATCAATAGTAACCCTGACAAGCAGGTACAGGAAATTAAGACTGTATTTATGTACCTTGTTCAAAATGAAGTTTACTGTAACATCATAGACTTAGGGCAATCTATACAGAAAGTGGCAGCTGCAAGTTCTTCCTCTGAAATATGACTTAATGTTTTCTGAAAGTGCTGTGTAAGACTGGACCCCATAAATGAGAATTTCTGTAGTGAAGTAATGGTTGTGGATTACTGTTAACTGCTTTTATTTCCTTAGAAAATGATGAAAGATAATAATTTGGTGAGACATCTGGATGCATGTGAAACAATGGGCAATGCGACAGCTATTTGCTCAGATAAGACAGGAACATTGACTATGAACAGAATGACAGTGGTCCAAGCCTACATCAATGAAAAACATTATAAGAAAATTCCAGAACCAGAAGCTATTCCAGAGAAAACTATGGCTTATCTTGTGACAGGAATTTCTGTTAATTGTGCTTATACTTCCAAAATACTGGTAAGTGGATTTCTTCATTCCAGTCAAGATAATGTAATAACTTCCTCAAAAGATGCAAATTGTCTGATGGCCAAAGGCAGTTCCAATGTAAATGTGTGGCACAATGCAGGGTAAGGTATTTTGCACCTCCTGTAAATTGCTCAACCATTCATTTGAAACTCTGGGGGAAAAAATTAGCTTTTTTCAATTAGAACTGACAATTCAAAGATAAAATCTCAAGATAATTTCCTTTCAAGTTCACAGTTGTTCCGTTTTTATAAGTGGGCCTGTTTACCCCTCTTGAAGAGTGTCTTGGCTGGATTTTAGTACTACTTAAAAATAAACATTAAACACTTAATTTTAAAGAGTAGTACATTAAATAAAATACAATGAAAAAATGTAACTACAGGTAAGGAATTGAATGGATTTTTATTCTAGATACTGCTGTATAAGTTTGTAAGCTTTAGAATTGTAACATATTTGCCAAAATCTTGTTTGAAACTTGCAAAATGTTTTGAAATGAAAGACTAATGGACTGTTACACATTTTAAATTATGGATTATTTAAGATTTTGTGCACATTATTTTCTAAAACTCTAAATATAGCTTCCTTGCTTTAGGTATTCCAACATGTTCTATGACTTCCATTCTTTAGGAGTAGGATTTAGTAAATGAATTAGCATTTCAAGACTTTGTAGAAGCTTCTGCTTTGTACCCAAACCGCAGTGAAAACTCAGTTCAAAAGCTACTTATCAGCCAATAAAAATGGTATGTCTACAAAATTTCTACTTGAGACATCACATAAAGTTTGACAGCACTGTTTTCTCTGAAACAAGATGGAAATACTGTAATGAGTTACAGCAGGCAAGGACTACAGTCTGTTTTCTAAAGCTCTTTTTATATCAAGAAAAAGGTAGCTGTATGTAAACTGACCAAGTCCCTTATTACTACAGTTTTAACTGAATTACATCCACTGCAGTAGAGTTAGTCTGCTTTACAGAATCAGAGAGGGCTGAAGGGGACCCCTTGTGAGAACCTCTCATCCACTCTTCCTGATCAAATCAGGGTCAGCCAGAGCACATTGAGATCCTTAAATCCTGAGTGGGTGCTCTGAGCAAAGGATGAAGACTTTGCAACCTTTGGGCAGCCTGATCAAGTATTTGATCACCCTTAGAGTAAAAGATGTTTCCTTATCTTAAAATGAAGTTTCAAAAGCTTCAGTTGGTATGCGTTGCCTGTTGTCCTCTCACTGGGTACCACTAGGAAGTCTGGCTAAAAAGTCCTTACTGTTGTTCCAACCACCTGCATATTCTGGCATTTAATACACACCAAAAATAGCATAAAAGTTCTAAAGCCAACTCTTTGGAAAACTTAAGAAATTGCTAAAAAATCCCAAGAATATGAATATGAAATAAAAGACTCCTAATAAAATATATTAAATCTGTGGTAAAAAAGCTTATAGTAAGTTACCCCAATGATAAAAAAGATCCTATACTCTAGGAATAATCCAACCTTTCTTCTTCCAACAACTTGAGCCCATGACGAAAGTTAAAAATACAAAACTCCCATCTGTCTATTAAGTAAACTAATTAAACTTCAAACTATAGTAAAAATTGTGTCAAATCACACACCAAATGCCCTTAAATTATTAGCCAAACAACATTCTCAAATATGAGCCTATGTGTAACAAAACCACATAGCTTTAGACTATGGATTAGCTAAAAAAAGAAGTGTACATAAAAAATTCAACAAGTCTAAGTGTTGCATAAAATTAATAATTATAGAGAAACCATAAGAGGTCTGGCAGCTAAAATAAAAGTAGCCCATATACCAAGCCTCCTAATAAAATCAATTATTTAGAAAAAGAGCTTAGTAAAAAAAAATACCATTCTTCATCCTATACTCCATCAGTAGCATTATGTTTTTACCCTATCTAATACCCTGCTTCATTTGATTAATACACTCTGTAGTACAAGGCATGCAAATAGCAACCTTGCCCACAAATCCAGAACTTGCAATAAAAAGAGGTGGCCAAAACTCTAAAACATCAAAAATATTAACACTAAAAAAAATAATAAATAAAAAAAAAGGCTACTAAAGCCTTAGCTAAATTAAAAAAAAAAAAAAGACAAAAACATAACCTATCGAAAGTACTATAAGATATCCCCCCAAAAATATAATTCAAACTAATAAAAAAAATATTTAAAATTCCTAAAAAGGGTTTTTTTTATTGTTTTTGTTGTTCTATTTTAATAATAATTTGTCACTTAAAACTGTGGGGAGCACTATGAGTGTAAGAAAAAGATTAAAGTAACCACAGAGTAAAAGTAGCTATCTACAATAATCCAGTAAGAACATCTTGCTCAAAAAAGACACAAACAAAAGACTAATCAATAAAAGCACGAATTAATATGTTCATATAGAAGGAGAGAGACTGTTATGTGTAATGTCTATATAAAATAATTCATGCTTAAAAATTAAAACATAAAATTAAGAACTCACAAGCAACTACCAAAAAAAAGCTAATTTGCAACTATAAGAGGATGGGCGTCTCCAAAAAAGAACCACGAATTTACAACTACAAAAAAGCTGCAGCCAACAATAATAAGCCAGCAGCAGTAGTGAGCCAAATTACACCTAAGTGATTTATACCAAATATACGTCTAAAACACAATGCCCAGAGTCGTCAGAAGTGTCCATCCCAATACCAGCTTCTCAAACATCTAATGAATTCCTTGCCCCTGCCCAAAAAGCCATCTCAAAAAAACAAAAATCCCGAAAGATAACGTGTGAATATGCAATCTCAACAAAAGGAGACAAACCCTACCTTAGAGAAAATAAACGATATATAAACTGCACCTTCAGAGGCAAAATTTGTAAACAAGGTGGGTCTGGTGCGATAGAGGCCAGTCCAAGGTGCCCCCAGCTCTGATCCCAGGATCGGAGTTGTCCTATTTATTATAGCTTTTCCAAAATCGCTGTTATGCGAAATAAATTTTATTTTTAATTATCAGTCGAACTATGTCATTTATAACATCGTTTTCTGACTGAACAGTCCCAGCCCCTTCAGCTCATCCTCATCTGTCAGGTGCTTGAGTCTCTGTATTATCTGTGTGTGCCATGGATGCACTTACTCCTGGATATTGATGTCTCTCATACTGGGGCACCCAGTACTCGATGTCTTAAACTGCACATTCAGATGAACATTTTGAAAATGCAAGTATTCAGTACAGTCAAATTCAAAATCTTGCAACTCTGAACAATGAAAATGGACCAGTAATTTATGATTAATGTAGTTCAGCTCTAGCCACCTGAGACAGTCAGATTGTGTACGTGCTTCTCCCTATTTTGCTGCAAAAAACACTGCAGTGTTATAGGTATATAAGCTCAAATATTTAAGAGAAATACTTCTTTACTTTTAGGACTCATATGTGCATATCCCACATTATTGAGATAAGAAACTTTTTCTGGTATTAAAGGATTGGAAACTTGTTTCTGAACTCTTTTCAGTTAAATAGGCCACGGCCTGGAAAAAAGAACTTGTAGTGAGACTTAAGAAGCTTAAAGACTTAGTTTATTCAAAAGAAGGCTAACAGGTGATGTGGTCATCATCTAAGTCATTGAAGAATTATTACAGGGGAGGATACTTTAATTTAGCAGAAATAATGCCATTTAGTTTGCTAAAGAGAATATATGTGAATTTATCTGTACTTTTCAAATCCAAAATAATTGTTCAGGGTTTACAGTCAGTTGATCAGATAAATATTTAAAGTAATGGAAAATGTCTTTTAGAAGGGTCATGTTGGGATTGATACAAACTTAATGAGTGATTTCTGAAGGATTAAAAGATCCTCAATAGGTACAGAAGTTACTTTAAAAAAGCAGCAGTATATCTTTGGATCATAACTAATAGGAATTTATAAAGTAATTACTGAAAAAAGGAAACCTCCCCATCTGAGAACTAAGTTTGTCCTTCCTTGTTTTCCAAGTGCTGTGCTTCAGTGGTTTATAAGTTAACCTAATCAGTGATTATTCTTGTTCTTCTTGCAGCCTCCTGAAAAAGAAGGTGGCCTACCACGTCATGTTGGAAATAAAACTGAATGTGCCTTGCTGGGATTGCTCTTGGATTTAAAACGTGATTATCAGGACGTAAGAAATGAGATACCAGAAGAGGATTTGTACAAAGTGTACACCTTCAACTCTGTTAGAAAATCGATGAGTACTGTGTTAAAAAATTCTGATGGCAGTTTCCGGATATTCAGTAAAGGTGCCTCTGAGATAGTTCTTAAAAAGTAAGAGCAACTACTATTGCGATTTAGCACTTAAGTTTGGCTAAATGTTGTGATAGGTGGGGAGACTGACGTGCTAACAATATTGTGACATTGTCTGTGAAATACTTGTCTTTCTAATCACAGATAAGTGCAGCAGTCCTATACCCTTGTGACTGCAGCTTCACAGCTTGTCTCCTTCAGTTGTTTGACTTTCTACAGCAAGATGGGCCATTAGCACTTTGGTTACTTTACATCAAGCACCCCAGCCCTACCCCTCAAAAAAAAAAAAAAAAAACAAAAAAAAAAAAAAAAAAAAAAAAAAAAAAAAAAAAAAAAAAAAAAAAAAAAAAAAAAAAAACAAA
>VWZU01017400.1:555748-574133 GCA_013397095.1 Sterrhoptilus dennistouni | reverse complement strand
AAAAAAAATAGAGATGGTTGTCATGCTTTAGTTATTTAGTAAACTATTTTACTTTTAGGTGTGGTTGATCAAAATACTCACCTGCCTTCTAATAAAGTCCCATCAATTGATATGCCTAAATTCCAGGAAGGGCTTGTACCTTTGAAAAGTGATTTCTTTTAGCATATTACTGTTTAGACTATGCAACTTTCTGTTCAAGTTGATCATTTTAGCAGGAGGTTGAATTTGAATGTTTGAGCAACTTGAGGGGTTTTAATGTGACAAAGCAGTTCTTTCCCTATCCATCTGCCCACCTATAAAGGATTTATTAGAATGAGATTAGACTTAGTGAGCGATTAGGCAGCTCTGGTACAAACCTTTAGAGGTGTGAAGTCAGCTGTGGTAACTCCTAACTAGGTGAGGAGAGACGTCAAACATGTATGCATCATGTTCTCTAGGAACAGCCCTTGGTAGCCAGGCCAGTTTTGGTTCTAATGTCACACTGTTTCTAGTCTGAGTAGCACATAGATTATATTCATCAGTTAATTTTACTTTTTTGCTTGTTAATAATTCCCCAATATGAACTTTCCTTCTCCTCAACTTTTGTGCTGAGAACAAAATGTCAATCTTTGGAGGACTCATGTTGCTCTTGATATGGAACTTAAAATCTGTACTTTTTTTGCGTAGATTTTAAGCCCAACCTTATGAATTGATAGGTGTGCCTATATTCACGTTACTTCTGTCTTCTGACGTATTTTGTAGCTTATAATACTGCACAACTGATGTGTAGAAGTCGCTAGAACTCAGTCATCCCAGATCCATGTGGTCAACTTGACTTAATAACAGAAATAAGAAAACAAATAATAAGGGCATTTGGCAAAGACCAAGAAAACCTAGACTGATTTGGATATTACAGGAATAATGCACAAATAGGAAACTGCTTCAGAGTATGCACTGAATAGGACAAAGATTTAGCCATCGTAAGCTCCTTCCTATGCAGCACTTTTAATCTGGTTTGCCACTTGTGCTGCTCCTTCTATATTATAACATATGTAACTGCACTTGAATACTGAAACTTAAACATGAACATTTATAAGACACAAATGAGTCACTAGTACGTGTAGAAATGCAGAAACTTTTGCAAGTGGAGCACTTTTTTCTTATCGTTAAATCAAATATTTGAAGTGAGTTTCAGTTTGCATAGAACTTATGTGTATTTAGTCATTTTAGAATGTTTGAATTTGTCACCAGCCTTATGATTACAACTAACACTAGATACCCTTAATGATTGCTGACATTTGAACAGATAAGTAAAATCAGAAAATTCACACAGACTTCAAATTTCAAATTCATTATGATATGAATTCTGAAGATCTGAAGGACTGCTTCATTTTCTGTACGAAGTGGAAACTTTTAGGGAATTCCCTAAAGCCTTGGACTATACACTTAACTGTAACACTTGTCATCTTTGCAGGTCTGCAAGGTCTGAACTTAATATTTTATCAAAGTAATCAATACCTTTATTTTTTTTCTGGTGGTGTATTAATACTAATTTGTAAAAATAATGCATAATGGTGTTACTTTATGGCAAACCTTTATATTGAACAAATGAGCAAGATTAAATTCCTTGTTCAAAATCATTGGTAATGTTATGTTCATGGCATCAATATTGGTAAATTATATGCTGTCTGTGAAAGCAGTGGTATCTTTGGCATGAAGAAATATAACTAAGAGAGCATGTATTGAAATGCTAGACTGCATAGTGGTGAATCTAGTCTCCTATACAAACATTTTAATGAGTTTCAATATTGGTGTTTAATTTAATGTTTCACATTGCCCCACATACCAGATACTCTCTGAATTCTCTGCATTTACATTTAGATTGAGGGGAAAGGGCTGCAAACTTCTTTGTTTTTAAGGGTAGCAGTACTTGAATTTGCTTATAGTGCTGTAAGTTTAGTGCTTGCAGCTCTTCAAGCAGCACATGCATGTTCTTACTTCTGAGACTGTATGGCTGTTAACAAGGTGAGATTATTTTGTTGAGCTTGAAACTGGATTGGCTGACTCAACCAGTGCAGACACCGATCTGTTTACATACAATGGAGATGTGGATACTTCTTGGAGGTAGCTGCTGTTTGTATGGGAAATTCATCAGGCAGTACTTTCATCCTAGGATGACTGGCTCAGTTAACTTTCTATGGAAAATATGTTTAGCAACAGAAGGAATAAAGTGCATTTGGAGAAGATTACCTTAGAAATACAACTACTGGCTTTTTCTGCTGGTGTGTGTGAGTCTAGTGAGAACAGAGCTTACAGAAACTTACTGGAGTTGACTAATAAGCCAAAGAGTGGGTTGAACTTCCGGTTAAAATTTGATAACTCTTTAAACCTTTCTTTCCAGGTGCTTCAAAATACTGAGTGCTAATGGAGAACCAAAGGTATTTAGACCTAGGGACCGCGATGATATTGTGAAAACTGTGATCGAGCCAATGGCTTCTGAAGGTCTCAGAACCATCTGCCTGGCATTCAGAGACTTCCCAGCAGGGGAGCCTGAGCCAGAGTGGGACAATGAAAATGATATCGTTACTGGTCTGACATGCATTGCTGTTGTTGGGATTGAAGATCCTGTGAGACCTGAGGTAGGGTTATGAGCTAAGCTGCAGGGGTTCTGTTACACGGGATTCATGTTTTTCATCATGCAGAGTACAAGAAACTGAACTGCTATTGTATGCCCTAAGCGTAGTTAATAAATGAAAATCTAATTTCTTGAAGGGAAAGTTAATGGAGCTATAAAAGCAGATTAAAACTACTTAATGTCACTTACGCTGTGCTCTACTGAAGCTCTGCACAAACTAATAACTTAAGGTACTTATTGTGCAGAATCTCAGCAAATGAACAACTTGTTATTTTTTTACCACTTGGAGTATTGGGACTTTTGGTTTGGGTAAGATTGTTGCGCTTGTTACTAGGTTCTCATGGGGAATGAAGGAGAGAGGTGAGCTTGTCACCTGAGAACTGAAGGCAAAGAGTCTGGCTTGTGGTTGGGTTGTAATGTTTTTCAATTGTGAAAACTTTTATGCCACATGCACGTGGAAATTTGAGCTGATCTGCACTATTGTCACTTCATCGTAAAAGTTATGGTGGAAGTAGTGGAGTATGAGCTGTAGTTTATTTACCATAATCATAAATATAATGCTAGCACTCAGTACAGCCTAATACGTCACAAGGATTTTTGTGGTATTTTTGAATACTGCAGTATTTGAAAAATTGCAGGAGGGAGAACAGACATAGCAGTGACACAAAGCCTCCTGCCAGAATTGCAAATTGTTTGGTTTTTAGAAAAAGAATTGTGTTATGCTACTTAATTTTTTTTTAATGTTTCATGACTATAGGATTCATTTTAAAATAACAGTTATCTTGTACTGAGCCATAAACATTCCTTTCATTCACATGTCTAGAGTTATTTAACTAATGTACAATCTCTGAGCCTGTGGGGTTTTTTTCTGGCTTACAGGTACCTGATGCAATAAAAAAGTGTCAACGTGCAGGCATAACTGTACGTATGGTCACTGGTGATAACATTAACACTGCTCGTGCTATTGCATTGAAATGTGGTATTCTGAATCCCGGTGAAGACTTCCTGTGTTTAGAGGGCAAAGACTTTAACAGGAGGATACGCAATGAAAAAGGAGAGGTAAGCATACTGACTCTCTCATCAAGCAGATCAACAGATACTGTAAGTCTCCTGTGTGTAAAATGTAACCAATGCTCTTTCTGCAGATAGAGCAAGAGCGAATAGATAAAATTTGGCCAAAGCTTCGTGTTCTCGCAAGATCTTCTCCTACTGACAAACACACTCTAGTAAAAGGTAGGTAAAAATTCTCTGAGCTTCTAAGTAAAGCTAGACTTTTTTTTCCCCCCATGCTTCTAGGAAAAAAAAAATAGGACTGAGCAATGAGAAATATCTATGAAGTTGTTTCCAACTGATTTTTTCCTTTCTGCTTGGAAATGGAGCCAATGAGAACTTTTTTTGGTGACTCTTTTTTTGTTTGTTTGTTCTTTTTTTTGTTTTATGACCGATAAAGACAAAAACTGGGTTTCTCTTTCAGGTGAAGTCTCTGCTGTTTTGTTAATTTAGAACTGTAACACTTGTATGTCATTTTATTTTAGGTATAATTGACAGCACTGTCTTTGACCAGAGGCAAGTTGTAGCTGTAACTGGTGATGGTACCAACGATGGTCCAGCTTTGAAGAAGGCAGATGTTGGATTTGCTATGGTAGGATTTATTTTTTTTTAAATTCTTCAGTATTTTATCAATAACTTATCAAATCATTTAAGATTAAAGAACTTCCTTTCATGAGCCTAGTATACGACTATGTTAGTGAAGTTCACATTCCAATGTAACCGTGGGGTTTTTTGTTTGTTTTTTTTTTTTTTTTTAATTTGATGTAAAATGTCCTTGTGGCATTCACCATTGAATAAAACTTTAAAAATGCAAATTACCAATTACTTGCAAATTAAAAATCTTTTACACAAAAGCTTGTTGCAAAGTACTGGAACAGAATACTGAAGATTTCTGAAACGTTTCAATATAAAGTGACGTTAAGTTGTGAATAGCATAATATTTGTTGATTTTGAGTAAAGCTTATATGTGATATGGAACAAGGTTAATCATCTGTTTCCCATTCACGGATACATAGTAACAGGGAGACTATAATGGAAGAGACTGCCAGATGATGAGCAAAATGGATTTGGAGGCCTTATCTTGTGCATCTGAAGTACAACTGAAGCACAACAGCGTTTTATGATAGTGTAGGATCTGCGCTTGTCTGGATGATTTGTTAGATTACATGGCTTTCTCAGCTACCCTTTTGTGTGCCTGCCAAACAATGTCTTGGCTTTTAAGTGCTTATACTGCATAGACTCACACCTTAAGTATGTGGGTTTCAGCTTTCTTTCAAGACACAGAGTAAGACAGAGTCCTCAAGCTTCCTTTTGCCACAGAATTCCTCCTCAGTCTTTAATGTGAGAGGTATGCTTTGATCATGGCAGATCACTGTGGTCTTAAAACAATTGAAGGGAAAGAAAAAAATGAAGACCACACTCTTCCTATATCACATGCAGAAGAAGAAACAGATTCTACTCCTGAGAGAAAAAATGGGAGATTTCACATAATAGCTTTTTTCAAAAATGTAACTTAAAATTTTGACAGCTATGTTTAAAATGTTCTCTAGACTATAACAGTCTTGTCATAACAAGTATCTTTGTTCTCATGTGGTACAGCTGCTGTAGTTGCCACTGGCAGGGGCAGATTTATTTATCTGTTTTGAATATTTCCTGCAGTTGCTTTCTGTGTTCATCTGTGTAAGGATCTCTCTTCTCTAACTGCTTTCCGAAATAGTGCTTAAAATATACCATATGATATCTGAAGGTACCTTGTAAGGTGTACACATAGCTGTGCAGGTGACTCATTTCCTTGACAAAATAATAAATCAAGAATAAGGATCATTAAATTTGCTGTTGAGTTAGTGGGTTTGGAATGCCAAAAGAAAAAGAAAGGTTTTTGAAGTAGGTGTCTTCAGGCATCATTACACAGAACGCAGCTGTTTGGGTACTGTAGGAGACTAGAGGTGCTTAAAATTTAAGAACATCATGTTGCTTTGCAATGCATATGCAATGACATTGCATATTCTACTGTTCAATCCTAATGCCCTTCTGCAAAAAGTTTTTGGTAATGTTTATCATCCTACTGTGTCGCAAGCACATGTGTTGCTTGCTGCTGGAATCCATACAACGAAATAATTAGGGCAGAGCTTGAAGTGTAGCAGTGCACCATCTGGTGGCCTTCGGCTTGAACAGGGTTCAGTAACATTTCTTTGGAGAATGTAACGCGTCTTTACTGTCAGCTCTCAAATTTGTATTAAGGTCTTTTATTTTAAAGAGAGCATTACTTGGTTTTCATTTTCCCAAGCTTGAGCAGAACTTTCAAGTAGAACTTGTTCCAATAGGCCGTTAGATGCTTACATTAAAGGAGTCCTTCAGACACAGTGCATCCCGGTGAATGCTGACCAAAGGCATAATAGCTTTTGTCGTAAAAAGTCAGTGCATGCTGTTATATTTCATAATGTTTTTCTTTTTCTATCAGGGTATTGCTGGAACAGACGTAGCTAAAGAAGCTTCTGATATTATCCTTACAGACGACAACTTCACCAGTATTGTTAAAGCAGTTATGTGGGGACGAAATGTCTATGACAGCATCTCCAAATTTCTTCAGTTCCAACTTACTGTCAATGTAGTAGCAGTAATTGTTGCTTTTACAGGAGCATGCATAACACAAGTAGGTACCAGTGGGGGATTGTTTCAGCTAATAAAGATTGAAAAAGTCATGATTGATTAATTCTTGAGTTCAAACTTTCACTTAAATAGTAGTCCGAAGAACATAATGCTCTTCAGAACATGCCAGTATTGATATTATAAATGCCTTTAATAGCTGTAATTTCTGCACTTCATTGGAGGCTTTATGTATCTATGTTTATAGGATTCTCCACTTAAAGCCGTGCAGATGCTGTGGGTAAATCTCATAATGGACACATTAGCTTCTCTTGCCCTGGCAACAGAACCACCCACTGAAGCTCTTCTGTTGCGGAAGCCTTATGGTAGAAACAAACCTTTGATTTCTCGTACAATGATGAAGAACATTTTGGGTCATGCATTCTACCAGCTTGTAGTGGTCTTCACTCTCCTGTTTGCTGGTAAGAATACTGAAGCTTTACAAAGTTATTCTGAATGTTGTTTAGATGTGTGTTTTTAAAACACACACTTTTTTTGCCATAGTGTGTGTGTAAAGACACTAATTAAACTGTTCATAAATGCCTTTTATATACAGGTGAGAAAATTTTTGATATCGATAGTGGAAGAAATGCACCCCTGCATGCTCCTCCTTCAGAGCATTATACTATAGTGTTTAATACATTTGTGATGATGCAGCTTTTTAATGAAATTAATGCCCGAAAGATTCATGGTGAAAGAAATGTTTTTGAAGGAATCTTTAACAACGCTATCTTCTGTTCTATTGTGCTGGGGACATTTGTTGTGCAGGTAAGTAGGTTTTTGGAGGGTGAATGGGGAAATGCATTTAGTGCACTGATGTACTTGCTTACCTTGGAAATGCCAATTAACTACTGCTACAAATCTAATTTCTGTAATGTGGAAAACCCTCAGGGTCAAGCATATAGTAAATTGTTAGTTCAGCATGATGGAGTTTTCAGGTAAGACCTCTTTGAAATTGGTAATGCTGGGATGGTGTTTTTGTAGTTACCTTTTGAATTTTCTAGTTCTTCAGTTTTATCTTAGTGTTCTAGTCTCTTGACAAAATATGAAGAAGTTATACGTGTCATCTATCCATTCACCCCTTGCCCCTAAATCTTATAATATCTGCCTGTGTATCTGAATGAGAGTCCATTTAAACAGTTATAGAAAAGGTACAACTTCTTTTACTTTCTTAATGAGATTAGGGCATGAATGAACTTTAGAAATTTAAGTATCAGTTTTTACCTTACTGGTGCAGGAATCAGTACATAAACCTACTGGTATATATTGTAGAGGTGCTGTTTTAAGTGAAAAAACCCTGATGTTTAGGGGCCTTCTGTTGGGGCACATAGGGGAATTCATAAAAGCTAATTATTTAAGTCAGTACATGCTACCAAAGGAAATAAAATGATTTTCAGTTGATTGGGTTCACATGCTGGTGTTGAGAAAAACCAATTTAAAACTGAATCTACAGAAAATAGTTTACAAGAAATATTTTCACCCTCTAAATAGCCTTCACTTTAATTAGTCAGAAGAAATACAAATCAGTATAGTACTTAATTACAGAACCCATTTTCATTTTAGATCAGGTTATTTGGGACATATAACCTACATATTAATCTTCTCCTTAGGCTTGATAATTCATGAAGTTGATGGAAGTCTTATCAGTTCAAGCATTGGAAACTTAGGCACCTCTGCTTCATGTTAAGTCAGGGACCTTACTCTCTTAGGTTTAGATTTTTATAGATGACACTTTTTCAGAAGGCTGCTCTTATTTTTAAGGTTACATCCAGCAAGTCGACTGTTGTGCAACAAAGCCAAACATTTAAAAATTACTCCTGACTGCTGCTGTTCCCTTTATAAATTCGGCAGACTGAATGACGTCTGAACTTCTGGTTTGACATCTCAGTATTTTATTCTGAGTTAATAACAGAAGATACACTTTTTCAGCTGTCAGGAGTCCTACTTAATGGTCAATACTGTCACCTTTTCATGCCTGCCCTGCTACTTTGAACTGTTGGTTGTCCAGGGCAGACTTTCATGTATATAATTCCTATGCAGAGGGATACTTTGCTCATTAGGGCCCATACAGCTTGTTGTAACAGCTAAGGCAGTAGAAGCTCATTTACTTTAGCTTTTGAGATCTCTTCCCCCCAAGATTTACTACGTGTGATTTGTCTGATATTTAACACTGATGTGATACATAGTAATATCCTGTA
The DNA here is from genome assembly GCA_013397095.1 of Sterrhoptilus dennistouni. NCBI lineage: Eukaryota > Metazoa > Chordata > Aves > Passeriformes > Zosteropidae > Sterrhoptilus > Sterrhoptilus dennistouni. The sequence goes on along the minus strand of VWZU01017400.1, from coordinate 565,625 downwards.
GAATTACTTCTGAGTTATTTCACGTCTTATGGATCTATGAATTCTATTAATACAAGTTTATGAATCTTGGACTTGGTTCCAAGTTGTGTGTTCATAGCAAAAGTAATCACTGTACATTTGTAGCATCAAATACATGCAATCGTGAAATTAGGGGAAAAAACTACAAGCAAATTTGAGGAGTCAACAAGTTTTTATGAGTGTGACATTTGAAGAATAAATGGGTAGTTCTTGAAATACTGAAAAGCAGAAGAATATGGCTTAAGTTTGGAAACTTGCTCAAACTGCTGAGACCATGAAAGAATATGCTTAATAAGATGGGACATCCCATGTTCTCTTGCAGAGCTGTCTGTTGTGATCTTAAAGCATTAGGGATTTTCTAGTAACAGGTCACCGATACATGTTTAATTATGTTTTCCTTCACAGATAATTATTGTGCAGTTTGGTGGAAAGCCTTTCAGTTGCTCAGAACTCTCAGTTGAACAGTGGCTGTGGTCCATTTTCCTGGGCATGGGCACACTACTTTGGGGCCAGGTAAATTAGGAATTTTCAAAATGCCAAATATCTACTTGCAACAGTGTACTTTAAATGGAAGAAAACCCCCCCCAAAAAAACCCCACTGTCTTTAGCATTCAGATCTTTCAAGTGGACTATATGAATATATAGAGACTAAAAATAAATATTAATTAAAATTTATTTGTTCAATAGCTAGAAAGTTCTTAGTTGAATATTCCTTCCTCAGAGTGGGTCAATTATTTACATTTCATAACTAGATACTGTGGCTGGTTTCTTTAGCAATTTTTAGCTAGAAGCAGCTGTAGTTACCTTTTAAATATGAAATTATATCTTCAGCTAGATATGAGTACCAGAAAATGTGGTAAGAATACAAGATGCAATGAACCTGCTAATGTTAAAATATATTTAACTTGGTGCTTAATAGTTTTCTTGAAAAATCAGAATTGCTAAACTTGACAGTATTTTCTTGTTTTAAAAACTTCCTGGAGTAGCAAGAAATGCAGCAAAACTCAAACCAACTTTCTCTTTAATCTTCATTTGCAGAATTGTGACATAATTGAAAAATCTTCCCACCTATTTAACCATTACATTTGGACTTTTATGTCCTTTCCCCTCCCCCCAGAGTGTCATTACTATTGCATGCACAACAGTGCTTGTAAGCAGCAAGCTTATTTACGTGAAACTTTAGAGCTACAGAGTTTTCTATTATTTAATGACATAGTTGTCTAAACTTTTCATACCACATGAAGAGTTTTCCATTACAGTTTCTTTCCTTCCATTAGAGTAAAAGACACTTCATGTTTCACCATAAAATTGGTAGGATGAATTTTAGTTGCAAATACATACATAGACATATATTCTGATAGTGACTAAGCTTTTTAACAAGGTTCTCTGGAAAATTAATTATTTAAAAAAAATCAAATAGAGTCACTCTGAGGTTTAAAAGTATCCTAGAAGAGAATTGAGATGGCTTGAAATACCTTTGACCCAATGTGTCTTGCAAGGGCAAAGCTTTCCTGCTGCAGTTCATGCTGTTCTAGCATCTCATTAAAGTCAAAGAGCTTTAATTTTCTGAGAATAATAGAAACTGAAGTGTGAGCTGGGAGCATTCATAGTAGCAGTTTCAGCATAAAGAGCTGTTTATCTTGCTTTTGGAGCAGACTTTTTTCCTCTGCAGCTGCAGAAATGGTCTTCTAGGATTGTGATGATCAAGGAAAGCAGTCTTGGAATTGATTTGGATCTGCTAGATATAATGTACCAAAAGATGACTCCCATTAACCACATGTTGCTTTTGTTTGATTTAAGATATATAAACTGCTATACACCAAATAGCAAAGTAACAGTTTGAGATACATACAATTTCAGAAACGTCACTGACCTTGCAAATGGATGGTTTCTCCCAGGTCACAAATGAATGAATGTGTCTTCTGTATTTCTGAATTAATTCTGGTTACTTTAGGTGATGGAGATCCCACTTGAGGTGACACATCATGCTCATCAAACTGATGAAACTCTAAAAGATCTAAATACAAGTACAATCTACAGGATTAATGGCTTTTGTAGCTTCAGTACTGCTCCTTCCTGGCATTGTCAAGTAATGTTAATGTGGACTTCTTTGTCCCTGGCAAGGCTGTTTTGTAGTCCAAGTTTATTTTCGCACCTTGGTTGAGGTAGTAAGTATACTCAGCTTGGCAGCTATTCAGCTGGAGTGATTGTTTTGCATTAATGCGCTCATCCAGTCTGTGTAATTTAGTTTTTTCAGCTTTGCTAATTGTATGCAGGATATCTGTTAAACCCTAAGACTGCTATTACTCTATTTTTGTTGTTAAAAAAAGAATAATCCTGATTTATATATTTCATCCACTGTTAGTTGATTTCAACAATTCCAACCAGCCGACTGAAATTCCTTAAAGAAGCTGGTCATGGAACACAAAAGGAAGAGATTCCCGAAGAAGAACTAGCAGAAGATGTAGAGGAAATTGATCATGCTGAGAGAGAATTGCGTCGTGGTCAGATCTTGTGGTTTAGGGGCCTAAACAGGATACAAACTCAGGTATGGTCTTGAAAAAGGTAGGATGCAGTGGGTGTTATGAGGGAAATCTCTCCATTTTTGACTAAGGTGGCTGTTCTAACTGGTATGACTAAGACTGTCAAAAGGGGGTATGGATGGATGGATGTGTAATCCCTCAGGGTCCTCTTATTTTCTTCAGCTTTAAATGCAACTCTTGCCTGTGTATCTGCTCTGTTTTTAAAAAGTGCCTTTTTTTCTTTACTTTTTGTGTGTTATAGATGGGATGGTCCTTTCTCTTGTTCTCTCTCTCTCTTGCTGAGCAAGCTGTCACAATCTCTGATTCCTTGCAGATGGATGTAGTGAATGCTTTCCAGAGTGGAAGTACCATTCAGGGGGCTCTAAGGCGGCAACCCTCCATCGCCAGCCAGCACCATGATGTAACAAATATTTCTACCCCTACACATGTAGTGTTTTCCTCTACTACTGCTTCTACTACTGTGGGGTGTGAGTGTGTGTTCCTAAAGTGCATGAAATTAACATTTCCTAATTCACGTACCTAACGTTTCTCATTTTCTCCTTAGTACTTAAAATCATCGTTCAGGCTTTTATAGAGCTCTTCCACAAAGTGGAGTCCTCAAGACTTTTTTTTCTTAGAGGGCTGAGAACAGGTGGAACAGTTTCAACAAAAGACTTTATTGCGAAAGCTGTGAGCCTGCACATCCTGTGCCTTCATCCATTCGTGTACAGAGGGATTTTAAGATAAAAAGGGAAAACTGTTGTAAATTTTCGAGTATATGCCTCTTAGGGTGACTTGCATTGAATAAGTGAATTAACTGTATAATCATGGACCCAGGACAACAAAAACAGATCTCTTGCACTTCAGCACAAACAGTACTTAAGTATGCAAACTGATTTGGAAGCAAACGGTATGTTGGAGATATGAATGTGGTTAGAACATGGAGCACTAAATGCATTTTCTTTGTAGCCTGTAAGGAACTTTATGAACTTTCATTGGACGTTATTTACTGAATAACAATTTTTTCAACATCAGGATTCAGGTGGCGAAACAAGGCTTCTAAAATGCATACAAGTAAGAAGAATATGAATTAGCTAATATAAAAAGGAAAAAAGTTTTAAGCATTAAATGGCAAAACTTTCATTCAAATCTGAAGGGTTCTTTTTTCCTCTCTAGGTTCTTCGGGGAGCAGTTAATAAGCCATCAGTGAAAGTGAAGTTTGTCTCACCTCAATTCTACCCTCTCTATATTATGCTCTAAGTGGCATTTCAGTTTCAGCCTTCCTCTCTGTAGAGGCTGGAGATTTATTTACTCTTGGATGTAGGCCTAAACTCTGGCACCAGAAGATGCATAGTAGTTGTAGTCAAATACTGATAGCCAATATTTTTGTTCAGAGTTTTACATCTTAATACATGTTTAACTTTCTTTAACTTCCTAGAGACGGGTTCAATAATCGTTTTTTTAAAATAACTCTGAGAGGGCTTCTTCTCCCCCTTCCCCTCCCTGCTTAAACTTTCAGATTACCAGATGGATGAAGACCCTTAATTTCAGGAGCTGTTTTAAGTCAAATGGTCTCTTCAGATTTTATTTTTTTTTATTTATTTTTTATTTTTGGCCTTGGACAGAATTCATGTGTGAGCTTGAACAAGTATTGACCCCTGTATTTGTTCTCCAGTGGCGAGACAGGTATTTCTCTACCTTGCAGTTGTACTGAGAAGCTCAGCGCACAAATTTGCATGCCTCAAGAACACAAAATGAAAAGTAGATTTAACACTTAAAGATGCACAGGATTGCATCTCCTAGTTAAAATGCTAATTAGTAACCTGTATCCCTAACTACACTCCAGAACATTAATTAGACATTCAGAATTCTCTAGAGAGCAATGTCATTCCATGCTGCTATTTGAGCAGAATCTACTGGGCACTGCAGCATCTCATTGCATCAAATGACCAATGCAGATACAGAGCTACCATTGCAGAGAACTATTCTTTATCCTAACTATTACAGCCTCCTGCTACACCCTCTAAAAGTTTGAGAACTAATGTAAATTAATAGGAAGCGCATGTGCTATTGTCTCTTTTTTGGAGCAGCCTGTTGGAAAATAGTTCCCATGAAGCAAGGTTGCAACCCTTAAGCAGCCATCTGGTTAGGAAGATTTGGAGTGCCAACTGCATTCCTTGCTATTCTGGTACTAATATGAGGAAGGCCTGATGACAGTATGAATTACACTTAACAAATTGTCTTGTTTGCACCTCACTTACATGATTTATTTATAGTTATCCCTCTAGTTTAATTAAGTGGTTGAAAATAGAGCCTTCAAAACACTAGATTTTCCCTTTTAAAGTGCTGAAAGTTTGATTCCTGTCTTTGTGGCTGGATTCTGAGGGTCCTGGGCTTGCTTTAGTGTCTAGTCTAGTTGTGTAGTATGCATTCTGCATGGGAACCAAGCCTTTATTGTGGGTATGCATATAATCTGTGATAATTGCAGCTGTCCTCTTAAACCAGAATTGTTTTTCATTGCTGCTGATGTTCTAAATTCTCATCTGTAAGCAATGAAAAACAGTCCCATGAGATATTCATATTTTATTTTGCCACATAAATGGCACAGTGGGATGCATCATGACAAATAAAGTCATTGCAAACTTCCAGTCTGGCATTGTCACTGCTAATTTTCTTGGTAAGTGCCAAGACAATTGGGGCAGCTGGCTGGACTTGTTTAAACCTTGTATAACATGCCAACTCCCTGACATCCACAATTTTTTTCCAAGCAATGAACAGTAAAGTACTAGCTCCAGTTGTAATCTTTGCTCCAGCACATTCACTCTCTTTTCTGTCCTCCCCTTACTGGTAGTTATATCCTCCCCCTTGACTGTGTGCCCCATCCCTGTCTCTTGTCCCCTTATTCTCTGTGCCCTCTTCCTTGCCTCCATGGTTAATTGGGCTCACCATGTACCTGTAGTATAAAAATGGGGACGTGATCGCTTTGGAGTAAAATTCTTTGTGCAAATGCTCTAAGGGAGCAGAGGTGGGGAAACGATACTAAGAACACAGTTGAGACATGAGACTTTCTCATGTCCAATGGTTCTATCTAACCAATTTGATTTAACACACTGCATTTTGGGGAGCTCTTCTCTGTTTACAGTGAACTTCCCTGGTATATCTTAGCTGTTTTGAAGTCTCTGCTCTTGTACTGCTTGACCTTCCAGCTTCATTCCTTCACCTGGAAGTCACTTTATTATTTCCTGCTGAGGAACTCTGGAAGCACTAGTCATGATGTATTTCTCAGCTTGAAACAAGTCATCTTGGATGCGCTTAAAAAAGCTTTAAATTTAACTTGCTGTTTGTAACAGCAAGTTCTTATTTACTGTAGAGTTGCTCTGCTGCTTACTATTAAACACTATTTCACACTGCTTTGCTAGAGACTTGCTCAGGGTAGAGTTGTTCAGAATTGAGTCAACACCAGGGTAAACTATCTCGGGGAAAAGTGTTGGATAAATGAGTCAATAACTTCTGCCTCACCTTACTTGTTTTATCAGTTCAAGAATGAATCCTGATTTTCTCTAGTTGGTCGGGGAAACGTGGGGCATGGGAGAAGGGGGGTGTGGGCAGCTGGTTTCATCATTCAAATAGTTCGGAAAGCTTAAATTCAAGTCAGCTTGGATGTGCACAGTTTGCAAAACAAAGCTGTACTTTCTTTTGTATCTAATTTTACTATGAAAAGTTTGTTTATGAATTCTGTTAGCTTAGCTTTCTGGGTCAAAAAATATTAAACAACAAAAAGACATAAAACAGTCCTCAGCCTGGGAATTGTGTCCATGAATTCAATGTAAATTGAAGACTCACGCAAATGCTGATCATCCTGCTTTTTCTCATACCTGATGCTACTTAAGTAGCTTCTTCAAAGTTACAACCTGTCCTGGCTACTAAACTGTACGATACAGTATCCAATTTCCTAGTTCTAGTCTTAAGTTTCCAAAGCACTGTTCACTAAGGAGCTTTCTCTAGCGTGGTAAATGGCTATATACTCGAATATTTACAGCTGTTACAGCGGTATCCTTTTTTGCATGACTTTGTAAATGTTCATTCATTGTGACATTGGCTTACACTTGCTTGGCTTTTTCTCATAGTCAGTTAACACCCTAATTCCTAGCATGAGAATTAGTGACCCTTTTATCCCCTAACTTATTTTCAGCCTCTCCCCTCCTTCCCTCCCTCCAATCTCACCTAAATATTCAAGAAAACACTCATTGAGATTTATTTAATTTTTGAATAAGTAAATATTTGTTGGCTTCACTTCTGAAAAACGCTTAGCCCATGTTAAGTAATTAAACAATTCTAGTGCCATGTCTGAATTTTAGGGCCCTTCAGCTTTTTGCACTACTTTCACAAGTTTTATTCCTACTGTGTAGACTGGCAGTGCTCTACTGAAATGCTCTTCATTTTTTACAGTTTATTGCAAGTTCCACTGCATCATACAAGTTTGATTCACTCATGTCTAGCTGTTTGTGGATTCAAGCTCATAAGAACCATGCCATTATCAATAAACCTGCAGTATTTTAACAATATTTTTTCTTTGTTTACAGATCCGAGTGGTGAATGCATTTCGTAGCTCCTTGTACGAGGGGCTAGAGAAACCTGAGACACGAAGTTCAATTCACAATTTTATGACGCATCCTGAGTTTAGAATAGAAGACTCCGAGCCTCATATTCCCCTTATTGATGATACTGATGCTGAAGATGATGCTCCAACAAAACGCAACTCTAGTCCTCCTCCCTCTCCTAATAGAAATAACAATGCGGTTGACAGTGGAATTCACCTTACAACAGACAAGAACAAGTCTGCTACCTCTTCATCCCCAGGGAGCCCACTACATAGTTTGGAAACATCACTCTGATTGTAAGCTGAATGTTAACACACTAGCTGCATTGTAAAGAAATTGAAACTGGGTCTCTTCACACATTATGATGGACAAGATGATATTCTTGTCTTGGACTTCAACAGAAGAAACACTTGTACGAATGTAGATTTATTTTTTTAAAAAAAGCTTTCTGCCAGACTGGAGGGTGCTTTTCTGGGGGTGGGAGTAATAATGAACTCTGACAGATAAACAGTAACTCAGCATAAGTGACCTGTGGATCATCTGTTGTACTATGAATGGTCCTGAAGAGTGTGTTAGCAGAGCTTTAGTTTATCATGATCCTTTTCTGAGGGGAAAGCTGGGAAGGGCAAGGAGGCCCTGGATCATTGAATTGATACTTTAATTTCTGCTGTTGGCTGTTAATAATTTGGATTATTTATGTTTATAAATGATACAGATCTGTTTACAAGGTTTGTAGATACTTTTTTGTTCCTGTTCATAGATGGGAAGCTTCCTTATAAATGATGCAGAGAAGACAAAAAAACCACAAAAAAACCAAAAAAACTAGTCCTTCAAATACTGCTGTATTTTCAGGAAAAGGGTGTTTCTATTGAAACTGTACTAAATTTTGCCTGCAATTTACCTTGTTAAATATTGTAGATAAATTGCTACTACTAATAGCCAAATAGATAACACTAATGCTTTGTAAAAACATGAGCAGTGGTGTTCTAATGAAGTTATGGCCTCTGTCCTAATTAGTTTCTTAAATACATTTACTACTTAATGGTTTTGAAACAACTGTTTAATTTTTAAAAATTTTGAGAAACTTAATGAATAACTTTTGTTCAGAACTTAGTAGGATTGTTTAATGCAGGACATCAATACGTGATGGAACTTGCTTGAAATATTTCTGTTGTCTCGGGCAAAATGGATTAAATCAAAATACATCAGAATCTTAGTCCTTTGTTTTTGTCTAATCATGTTAGTTTAGTGCTGTCTTGGTGAACTGTGAGTGGAACTGTGATTTTTTTTTTTCTAATCTATAGAATCCTTCATGCAGCATGAGGGCTGTTGGCATTTTGAAAGGTTGTTAGTGGGTAGCATACATGTTCTCCTTTTTGTTTTTGAAACTTGTTTGTAAACATGAATAAATCTGCCCTTTTGTTAAAATAAAATTGCAGCAATGGTTTCTTACAGATTTTTTTTTCTCAGCTCCTTGACTGGAAATACAGAAAGTACTCTTCTGTGTTACTGCTTACCTTTAAACTGCAATTTCAAGATGGTAACAGCCCCACTCCAAATAGCTCTTTGGGTAAATGGAATCATGGTGGCTGCCTCCAGAATGAATGTAAGTTAAGGTACTCAAAAGTCTTCACTGAGTCGAAAGGCTACTTCTGGGGGATTCATAGATCTGCTTGAAATTGTGAGACTTACTGTGAGTACCGTGTAATGAATGTATCTCTGACTGCTTAAGTGAGGGAGTCTGAGAACTGGCATAAAGCACAGGTGAAATGCACCAGAACTGATCGACTAGAGATTAAAGACGTTATGGTCTGCCTCTGCTGTATTTTTCAGACAGCAAAGGATGGTGAAACAGTACTTGGTCTGGCGCTTGCTCATGTTTTCTAGGTCCAATACCATTTAAAAGAGCAACAGAAGACATGAGTTGTAAGATTTTTGTTTTCCAGCTCTGTATTCTTTAGAATAGCAAACAAATTTTTTTTGTCAAATAATTCAGAATTATGGACATTTTTTAAAGTGGTCTATTCAAAGGACTGCATGAATTAAGTTGTTAATGAGGAAGGAAATAATACTAGAGCTAACTGAAGAAATGAGCAGGTTGGGAAACTCAAGCACATCTTTCCTTTGTGGTGGGGTACATGCATGCTTGGGGTTGTCCTTTAGTGGATATTGTTCAACCTGTGGCACTGTATCCCACTGTCAACCACTCCTGAATTCCATCTTTTCTATTGTACTTCAGTAAATACACTGAATTCTGGGCAAGGGGGTTGAGGGTGGGGGGTTGCACTTGACACTTTGTATAGTAATTTCTCCCACATGTTTCTAGCACTTTTCTTATATCATAGTTCTTATCTAGAGCGCTTGGTGGGGGGGGGGATCAGTTTTTATGTAAGCTATTTTCTCTTTACTACAAAAGTCAGATAAGCATTGGCTTAAAATAAAGGGAGTTTTCTTTACCTGTGAAGTACACTGCCATGTGGAAAAGTATCTTCATTTAACTTCATTAATGAGTAATGATTTGACTTCATTTCAAAACAGGCTTTATTTTCCCCTCTTCTCTAGGTGTGATCATGATGACTGCATGTTATCTTTTTTGGAATAAAATCTACACTTAAGCCTTTTGTGGGGGGTGGGAGGGTGAATGTAGGCTTTGTACATCGCTGGTCCCTCTTGATTCTGTTAACATCAGTGTGCTGTTCTTACAGGAAACTTCCTTACAGAAATAAGGAAGAGTTG
>VWZU01017400.1:544305-555724 GCA_013397095.1 Sterrhoptilus dennistouni | reverse complement strand
TTCTTTCTTTGTGATCTCAAGAAATCATAACATTGCCTAGATTATGAAGTGGTTTTCACTAAACTCATGAGGCCTTCACTGCCTTTCTGGTTGTAAGGTTTACTTGTCTTTCTTCTTGTAACTGAAATAAATAAAAGTGCTGTTCATCTCAGTCTGTATGGGGACTGAAATTCTTCAATGTCAGTAAAGTACTGATTTAAACCTGAAATGCACACCAATTCTATAAAACAGCTCTTGCTACAATTTTACACTCATTCGCTTTTAAGAGGTCATGGTTGGGCAATAGTGACTTTAGACATAACCTAGACTCACTACTGTTTGGAGTGGCTTCAAAGGTGGTTTCCTGGGTGGGATGTCTATGTAGTTGTAAATATGTTAGGACAGTACCTCATCTTGGCTCTGAAGGAGGGCTGAAAATGGTAATACAAGGGGACTCATTTTTTTCTGCATTGGCCTTGACAGGAAGAGGAAAACACTGCATCATGGAGTAGTCTGGAGAGAATAATGGAGACAAATGCCTCAATGCTAAATGAGTGGGTAAATGCAGGGGTCTGTAGCAAGAACAAGCAGCCTCAAAAAATTAAATAACATACTTGGAGGCTTTCTTAAAATAACAGCAAATTTTCCAATGTGTTTTGAATTAAGCAAGCAAATAAAATATTCATGAAAGGATAACTTGTGCATATTGAGTTTTGGAAAGTGATTCCAAAGGCCTGATAAGTTCAATTTCTACTGCTAGTAGTTCTAGCCTCTGCAGAGCTCTAGAATAATACAGATCATAGCAAGCATTACATAATTTTAAGTAGAATATCTTAATGTCTGTACTACTTTTCTAATGCAAATACTTGATTTTAAGGAGCTGCTGCTTTTTTTCTACCTGCACCCTCTTCCCCAGCAGTGCATCTCTTCTGATCTTACAGATTTGAAGCCCTCACTGAAGTACCTTAACTTTCTGGATGAGCCTGGCCAGCATGAAGGGTCCAAATCCAATTTATCTCCAGACTGATTAGGCCTGCTTATTCAGGACCATGTCATGAGAAATTCTGGGCCAGAATAAAGAGCCTTATATCTGTTCCTGCCAATCTTCTCTCCTGAACTGTATATAGAAATACCTAACCACCTTTCTCAGGAGGTTGCAGCATCCACCAAAGAGATAGGATTTAGTGTCTAAAACAGAAGCCTCCTACAAAGTACTACTTGTCCTTTGTGCTCAAAGATGAGGGTTTGCTAAGAAAATGATGGGCTGGGCTTAGATAACTGAAAAAAAGACAGCATGTAAAAGGTAGCTCACTAGATAGTGACTTTTACTACTGTTCCGTATACCAAGTGTAGTTTTCTGCAAAATCTATACAATTATTTTGGAAAGAGTTCCTTGACTTGCCCCAAATAGAAGATGGTGGGAGTTTAAACTTGGAAAAATAACTAACAGGAATATTTTTAGGAATTAACAGCTTTTGGTGGAAGTGTACATTCTGGAATTTGGAACATCATCTCACATTCTGGTGTAAAGATAGGTGTCAATACAAACCTGAAGCAGCAGTTGCTCACTAAAATATGCATTCTGTATCCCTTTGAGTCCTTGCAAACATAGCAGCATCTAACTATTCTGAACATCTTCATCTGCTTTCCTAGTCTGCCTCTCTTGCAGGGCATGAAGCTGAATGATGATGAAAGACTTGTAAGTATGATCATACAGAAAACTTCTATGTCTTCCTCCTTGGCAAAGGCACAGTCTTGGATTCACTCTATGGCAACTGGTCAGGCACAGAATGAATACTGGCTTTTCCTGTTTTAAAGCTTTCAGTCTCTTGTACAGAATCAGGGCGTACAGTTCAAATGCCTTGTGTGAAAATCCTCCCAAAGCTTTTGATTTAAGATACCATAAAAAACACAAAACCATTCTACAAATAAACCCCAGAAGATATTTGTTATCTTTGAAAATTTCAGTTTTACAAATACAGGGTTTAACTTGACTTTCTCAGTTTTCCACAAGTTGGTTGTTGCTCTGATGGCTGTTAGGTACAAAGCCTCTTCAGTTACAACCTAAGGTTGTTGCAAGATCTCCTGAAGGTAAGCCTGTATTTGGCAGATGTTTGTGGGGAAATAGCTTATTTTGAATACTGTGCTGGCAGCTACTGCATAGTGTTTGGTGTTATGTATTTGAGGAGAGAATCTGCAAAATGAACTATTTACACAATTCAGATCCATGGAATAGGACCTGTCAAAGGATATATGAGTGAGGCACAGAATGCATGAAATAGGAAATTGTTTGAACTGATACTTTGGTTGATACCAGGATTTTATTTTGGACAACACTGCTTTAGAGATGGGAAGATTTCTCTTCAATCACTTGCCATGTATTGGCCATTAATGGTCTGATCAGTGCAACGGTTTAATTCATTGAGAACCATCATTTAAAAAGCATTCTAATAAACATGTGTTTTTAAATAAAAAGAAAAATCTGGAAAAGGTACTTTTTGTCATATTTTAATTTCCCCAAAAGATGAGTCATTCTTAGCTTCTTTCCTTTTGCCAAATCAACTAGGCTCTGTTCTAATCTAGCAGTATAAAGACATGAATTACAACTTGGTATCTCCTTCCTGTCTTCCCCATTCCAGTCTGCCAAGGATGATTTTAGGGAATCGGTGAAGGACAGATGGGGTAAGATATGCAGGTGTGCATTTATCATATTTCTATCTTGCCTTTTGTTCTCTACTGTCTTCTTCAAGATCTCACCACTCAGTAAACTTTGGGAGTACTTTTTATATGGTAGCATCTTTCAGTGCTGTAGCCCAGAGCGACTCAGAGAAGAGCCCTTTCAACAAGATCTGTGGAAAGAACTGACTTTGGAAAAAGAATTAAAGAGAGACAGATTTATTTTTTTTAAAACCAATTAGAAAAACAACAATATGAGTTTCACTATGAAGTTTTTAAGCCCAAAAGAATTTGCAGGCCAAATATCACTAGAATGGCTTGGCTGGTTACTTAGTCCGTAAAGATTCTATAAAGCCCATCATGTCTTAGCTGAACATAGCTAAATAGATGCCATTGTAAGAAATCAGTTTCTGATTGTCCCAGCCGGTAAAAAGTGACAGCACATGAAACTGCCTGAACACAAGAAAACACAGAGAGATGTTAGGGAGTCTTCACCCTTGGAGACACTCAGAACTCAACTAGGGGACAGCCCTGAGCAACCTGCTGTAGCTGATGCTGCTTTTAGCAGGGGTTTGGAGTAGATAACCTGCAGAGGCCCTTGCCAACCTCAGTAATTCTGTGATCCTGAAATTCTAGAGCAGGAGGTGTGATTCTATTGGGTTTCTTCATTATCCTCATGGATATTATTTCTATACATAGACGGAATTCAAAAAAGATATCCGTTAATGAAATGATCAAACCTGAGGCAAAGCAAGAAAGCAACAGGCTTTCTTTCTCTTATCTTAAACTTACCTGACCAAAAGGCTTGCTGATATTTTCCTGCTGTAGTGCTTATTGTGATAGCAAGCTTGGATCATTTCTGCTCTAATAAACCTTTTTGAATGATGACCGGCTCTCTGTAGTTCATAGGCAGCCCTAGAAAGCTGCAGAGCTGTTTAAATCAGCTTCTCCTCAAGGAGAGGATTTCTCATTCTGTTATTTGCTCTATCCAGGTGAAGAAAAGAAAAAAATGCTAGCTGTTTCTAAGGAAAATCAAACTCTTACTTACCTGAAGATGTATATGGTTTCATTGCCCTGCCGTCTTACTTAGGACTCTTGAAAGAATCCTTTTTCTCAAAGTTACTCTTTTTTTATTCTGGTTTCAAGTGTTTAAGGTCAGCTTCTAAAAAAAGAAGGTTCTCTTGCAGGCATATAAAGTTAATGGAATTTATATTATTCTAATGGATCAAGACAAAGAGCACTGAAAAGTATGTTTTTAGTCATAGAAGACTATAATTTACACAGAATTGAGAAGCTCACTTTTCTTCTTACTGTAGAGAAGTGGTGGTGTTACAGGCTTTTGTCTAATAGAGCAAAGTATTGGTGAAATTAAATGCCATATCAGTTCTGATGTTGCATAAAAATGCTCCCTTCTTCTGCCTTGAGTTTCAGAAATATTTTGCTACATTTAAAAAAATTAGTGTTATATCAGAGTTGGATTCTCTTTTTATTGGTTCTCACATAATTGCCTATAAAACTTTAATGCTAATGTAGGAAAAGATTACAAAACTGCCATTCTGATCTTAACACTTGTAATAGGAAAAAGTTTCAGAGTCCATGCAGTCCATGCAGTATAGTAAAAGTAGCTGCCTGGCTGATCAAATGTCATAGTAATGAGGTGATTTGACCCAAAATTTGACATTCTAACTATTGAAAAAATAACTGAGTTTCTGCAAAACAGAATCATGGTAATTTTTTTTTTTTTTGTTAGAAATAACACATTCCTTTTGAAATTAAAACACATTTAAAACAAGTATGTTTAGAGGATGTGAGAGAGTGCCTACAACACTAACTTCCAGTATGCTGTGTAATGGCTCTCTACCATAAAGGTGCAGAAATCTTTAGAATTTTCATCTGTAGAGTCAATATATTGAAGCATGCTTCATTTCAAAACTCTTAAAGATTCAATAAAAAATAACTCTACAGCAGGAGGTTAAAAGTATTCTGAACTGCCATTTTCAAAGAGCTTGGGATGCTCAGCCAATTCTGTAGGCATGTCAGTACTTGAATACAGTTATTATAGCTTTAAATCTCACTGACTTCAGTCTTTTTCTAAAGGGCTATAAACAGTCCAAGTCCAAATATCAACTAAATGATCAAGTGTCAGATTGATACCAATCAACGCAATCAGGATTTTACATATTTGAATGAAGAAATGCTACGGACTTTTTGATCACTGGAAGAGGAGGGTGAGCTGATAAAATACCACTCGAGAAAACAATTTTCTATTGGTTTTCTTCATTACTGTCCCCAAAGGCAATCAGCACAACCAATAGACCCCTCAGTGCTTGTTTTCCAAAGTCATGCTTCATCGCTGCCAGTAATTGTCCAAAAGACTGAAATACACACACAGACTGAAAGGGACACACTCATGCATGCTATCATATACCCAATTTGAAATACTGCACTTGGAATCAATCCAAGTCCAACAGTTAAGCCATAGATAGCTATTTCCAAACTGACTATATTTGGGATATTGCCAAATAAAACAGATGTGCTTCTGTGGCTTTCTTGTCTTGTCTTGTAAGTCTTGATGGTTGTGCTGTAACTCAGAAATCAGGACATAATGGAAACTTCATGGAAAAGTTCATTTAGGTACTAAGCATCCTAATGAAATGATACAGCTCAAGTGGTTTGCTTTTGTGTTGAGAAAGGAAAAGTCTTGGCCATTTCTAAGAAGGAAATTTGTTATTTTTTTTGTTTATGCCCATTGGTCTACCATCTCCAAGCTTTTGAACAAACTTAGACAGCTCTCAAGGAGGATCTCCTGGTGTTGGGGATCTCTTTTGCTGCCCCAGCAGGGAGCATAGGCTCAACTTTTAAGTATCTATACAGTCAGACTTGTTGGCTTTCCAGCAAAACTGTAGCTTTTATATCAAACTGCTCCACCTCATTGCAGGGATGTGACTGGGTTGCAACTGAGCCTTTCACAGAGCAGGGTTGTAATATGCAATGCTGGCCCAGGTTACCACTCCTCTCTTCTTGCAGTGCTCCCTTCATTGTGCCATTTCAACAGCTTCTGTGACAGCGTGGTCAACCACACAGGAACCATTTCTGGGTAAACTGCTGCTGCAGGCTGGTGGTGTGGGGTGTTCTCTGCTCAGCAAAAACTCCAGCACAGATGTGCTCCCCCTGTGACTCCTGCTGCCCAGTCTAGAGCTCGAGGAACTAACAAACAAGGCACTGTAGATGAAGGAAGTAGGAATTGAAAGAGTGGAAGGAAAGATATGAGCAACGAGAAGGTTTTTGAAAACTTTTGGGGAAGAAAAGCAGGGTGACAAGATAGGAGTGAGAAGAGCAAAAAACATGAATATACAAGTTGAAAAACTTGTTTTTTAAAGCAGATTCATTCAGCTTGAGGCACCAATGTCAGGAGCACTACAAACTATGCCCTCTACTTATGACAGAGTATTTCAGTCACCTTTACTTCTTGTTTTGGTTGGGAGAAGAACCAATGATGATCTGTGCTGTGAATCTGAATATCAAAATTTGACAACCACTATGGATCACTCTAGGATTTCACATAAGTGATGATAGGTTTGAGGGGGCATAACAAAACTAGAACACCAACTGTTCTTGGTAAAGTGATGTAAGAAACTTAATCTAGTGGTTTTTATTTAAAATACCAAAATTAAACATGGATAACATAATTAAGTGGTGTAACACAGTAAAATGTGCTTATCTGCAAGTGTTCATATATTTCCAGTGAAGACAAAGTTTCACGATCATATTGAATTCTAAGGCAGGAAAACTTCCTTGCAGCAGGAGTGATCCTGATGGCAGCTCTTATAGCAATCATGAAAGACCCTTTTCTGGCAACAGATGGAAAATTCAAAAACAGGGTCTTTTATGGATGCAAGAATAAGCTGCTTATATTAATGACAGGCTATGCTCTTCAAAATATAAACCAAGTTAAAGATGAACTCTCTTAAGCTAGAGTGAATGTAGCCAGCAAACAATTTCTAAGTAAGAATTAGGGGAAAAAAATGTAAAGAGCAGAGAGTAAGTTAGACCTCTTTCTCCAACAGGCTTCTTTCTGATCATTTTAGCCTGAATTTAGTATTTTGTCTACATCAGAAAGATTATGTGGTGTGGAAACACCTGTTAGGTTGCAGCATTACAGCATATTGATGGAAAACTGCCTGGATTTGTTCTGAATGGGCAGAAACCACCAGACCATGATCCCTGGGCAATTCCTGCTACTGCACCTGCAAAAATTGTGGCTACCAGGTATTCCTTGTAACTTTGAAAGGGAATTGCAGCAATTTGCTGCATATCTTGTCTGCTACATGGCCCTGTTGACTCCCTCTGCAGCTAGGACTAGTCTACAGAGTATCTGTATTGCTAATTGCCACTGTAAAACACCCTGGGGAATTGCAACTGGGTTGTGATGGAGATTCTGCATATAGTGTGTCCATATGCTGCAGCCTTGCAATTAGTAATGTGCAAGATGATAAAACCAGGTAACCTTCTGTGATACAAGAGAATGCTACTGGAAGCCTGAGGAGTTTTGGGGTTTTTTTGCAAACATGTTCTAATGAGAAAACTGGTGGCATTCTTCCTGGCTTAGTATTTTGTGATACTAAGCAGATGCTTAGCATCTTCACTGACTTCACTCCACTCTATGGCTTGTTCAGGAGTTGTCGTTCTCTGAGACAGACCCTGTCCTTATGCTCAGATCAGCATAAAATTTCATAATTAGAACCACTGCAAGAAGGGATTGACACAAGCTGACACACATACAGCTATGTATGTATACAGCCTTCCTGCAAGAGAGGAAAGGGAGTTTCAGAAAGGAATGTGTGGAATGGGTAAGGTATTTGCAGTTTGGACTTTCTACCTCCAAAATGACCCACTATACATACATGCCTCAAAAGTGGAATAGGGCCTGTTGATTAGATTTTTACCATTTTATAAGCATGACTTGATACTATGTAATGACACCATCCATTTTGGGATCAGACAAGTGTCTAGCTATCTCGTCTATGGTGGCAGCTTTTGTACTTGATACAGATGCACAAGCAGAAAACAATGTATCATTGCTGGGTGATGTCCAGCTTCTCATCCATGGGTATTCCCAGTACCTTTTCCACTGCTTTCAATCCGTTCATCCCCAGTCTATTTATACTGGTCATTGCCTCAAGCCAGGTGCAGGACAATTTTAATCTTCATGATGTTTGTACATGCTAACTCCTTAAGCCTGTCAAGGTCCTCTGAATGGCATCAATTGAACCACTCAGTTTGGTGTCACCCACAAACTTCCTTAAGCTGCAGTCAATCCCACTATAATCTGTCAATAATAAAGATATTAAATACCATAGGCCCCCAAACGGACCCCTGGGGGGATACCACTCAGCACTGGTAGCTCTTTGGTTGCAGTCATACAATTCCTTGCCATCTAATAGTCCATCCATCAAACCCACATCAATTCAGAAGCAAAAGCACTGGAAGGGACAGTATTAAAGGCTTTACAGCAGTGAAGTGACATCAGTTACCTTTCACTGTCCCCTGATGCATTCAGTCCATCATAGGCAGCCACTAGATTAGTGGGGCATGATTTGCTCTTGGAGAAGCTGTGTCAGCTGTCTCTAAACACCCCACATAATTTCAAGCAGGACCTGCTCCACGATCCTGTTGGGCACAAAGGTGAGACTGACTGGTCAGCAGTTCCCACAGTCTGGGTGTGATAATTTCTTCCCTCCAGTGCCTGAGATAGTTACAGGTAGTCAATGTCACTCCAGTCACTGACTGGTACTCACAGCCTGATTAATATGACTTTTCAAATATGATGGAGACATGGCTCAGCCATTACACCTGCCAATTCCCTCAGAATGCCAGGATGTTTCTTAAACTAAAAGTAACATCATACGTATTTCAAATCATCCTTGTATTTCAAATCGTTATGTACCTACTCGATACTCTTTTCTCTTCCATTCTCTTGCTGCTGTTGGCAAACAAACTTTAATGGGACTTTGATATGAAAATTTCAACAGAATTAAAAACAACGCTACTCCACAAGTTATTTCATAGGTTTAATATTTATTTTATTTTCATAACCATGTTGATGGAGGAGAAAAGATCATAAGGTATAATGGTTCTACAACAGCAAGACAGCCTGCAGTTCAATCTTTATGCCCTTAGACTACATTTTCTTCCTGCATGTAGGTGGATGAATACCCAACACCACGCTGGCAAAGCAGATCTCACACTCCCCTCTAGTGACAGAGTACGACCTCCTGAGGCCTCTTGGCAGCCCGGACAGCTCTGCTGCCAACACAGCTGCTCCCAATAGGATCCCACATAATTACACTTGCAGCTCTTCATTTTATTTTAAAGTAGGATTAACACTAAGTTAAAATACTTCATTTCAGACATGAAAGAATTTTTGGTGGGCTACTATATTGCTAGTATATTTGCCTCTTGTGCTCACGTATTGTTTTATATCAATTATTATTATTAAATCATATGTGATTAGTGTAATTAATGTGTGCATTGCAGCACACATGCACCAAGGTTATCATGTTTGTCCATGTGTTCTTGAATTGTACACATCCTTTTACTAATTCTTTTCTTACAGTGCAGTCAGCACAAGCCTGGAATTACCATCTTAAGGTGTTCTTTTCGAGATACCATTTTTGTTTGGACATATACTACCTTAACACAGTGCCTGAGGAAAAGAAAATCTCCATAGCTGCTGAAACAGCAGCTTGCTGACACACGATGCTTGGAACATATTTTCTGAGGCACCATTTATCATTGTCATCACAGTGCACAACAACTTATTACAGTAAATTGCTCTTCCATATCACAACTTTAAAAAGACAATGCCAACTCATAATTGTATTACTAGGAGTTAAAATAATCTTAATTGTAAAAATAAAACTGATACATACTAATGCAGGAACATAATAATCATAAAAACTATTACTTGCCAGGTTATAACTACAGTCACTATAGCTGATTACATGTCTGCAGTAAAGGAATACTCTGCTTTCTATCAGCATTTGTGAGTCCTAGAAGCACTCTCAGGTGAGGAGAAACAGCAAGGAACAGACTAACTTCGTAAGCCCTACAATTTGAAAAAGACACATCTATCAATTTATAAAAAGAGGGATGCCACTCTCCAAAATCACAGCCCTTCCTTTGCTTTATGCCTATCACCTGGTAATTCACAGTCAAGGAATTTTGTGGGCAGGCAGAGATTCCAGTTCATTGCTAACATACCAAAATTAGTAAAATATACTGAGCTGCTGGTAGCATAGCAGCTCTAAAGAAGGCAAAAGGACTCAGTACGACTGGGAATTGTCATTCAGCTTAGTTTCTAAAAAAAGTAACATGTTTCTGACCACTGGGTTTTAAGGAGCTTCCAGAACAGATCCAAACCTGAAAACACAAACGCGAAAATACATAGCACACCATTAAAGCAGCAGACATGGTACTTTCACTCAGGAGATGAGAAGATGCAGAATAAATTAGGATCACACAAAGTTTGGTACTAGTCCAGAGGGACAGAATCTAAATGTAGTCTCCCTGATGAGACACGCTGGCAGCTGAAAAAACCTGGCAGAAAGAAGACAGTTGGAGAAAAGGTTGAGAAAGGCTGGAAGACTTTAATAATGGTGAATTATTCCTAATTTAAGTTTAACTAGTCATCTTACTGTTCCTGCAGAGAGGTAGACTGCGGAACATTTAAGTCTTATAATTACCAACTTTTTTAATGCTGCATTTTATTATGTGATCTAAATCACAGGGACTAAAATGAAAGGATGGGAGGGGGGAGGTGTGTAGAAGGAAAAAAAAAAAAAAACTACACCAAAACAAAACTCCACCAATAAGCCAAATCAAAAACAATAATGGCAGAAAACCTGTAGCTTTTGCTAGGTCCAAGTTAAAATCAATATATCTTCTCCCACCACTTATTTTTTTTAAAGGGTTTCATATTGTGAAGTCAAAATGGCAAATTATCAGCCCACATAAACTCAATGTAAGGAGTGCTAGTAGATTTTCATGGAAACTGCCTTATATAGTTGTGATAATCCTACTTTTTTCACCACTTCCAAAGTTATTACTTTAAATGTGCATTTCATGGTTAAACACAATTTATTTGAAACTGTCCTGTAAGTGACAATTCTTATACATTGGCCTAATTACTGACCTGATTCTGTAGATGTAGAAGTTTAATGTCAAAACAACCAGTAAAAGGCAGACTGGATTTAAAAAGGAAAGAAAGGGTAATTGCAGTGTGAGATACCTCTTCAGAAACACTCGGCTATGGAATGGCAGCTTTGACACCACAGCCCCTCTCTTGGCTGAGCGCTGTCAGCCCTGTATTTACCAACACAGCTATGGGAGCAGAACTTCTCCAGAGAGGTGGGCTCCCTCGCCCAGCTTTCACATTCACAGCATTAACAACAACGTTGCAGCGTTGGGATTTTCTTAATTTTTGTTTAAGGTAGATTATTTTTTTTTTTTTTGATCATTAAAGGTTTGCTAAAAGACCACTGTCTGTGATACAGACAAGAGTGACAACTCGGGAATCTAGGCAGTCTAACCAGAATAAGAAACAGCTGAAGAATAAGAAGAGAAGAGGCCAAACTACCTAAGGCAGCTTAACACAAAATCAGTCTGAGGTCTTAAACACAGCTGCCCTGCATGAATCTGTAAGTCACAAAATCGAGGTGACATGGGCCAGACCTTGGGCTGGCCGAGCATTCCCCCAATATCT
>VWZU01017400.1:460488-543432 GCA_013397095.1 Sterrhoptilus dennistouni | reverse complement strand
CCCCGCAGTCTGCCGGGCCCACCGCGGAGGGCGGGCCGCGAACTCTGCCGGCCCCCGAGCCCGAGAGCGCCTGCAGCCTCCTCCTGCCCGGGGCGCGGGGAGAGCCGCCAGGAGTTTACGGACTCCTCTCTGTAAGGAGCTGCTTTTAACTACCTAAGATGAGGATCCGTCTGGCGAGAAGATGGACATGGGTCCGCAAAAGCTGCGTGTTCCTCGGCTTCTTAATGATCGCTTACTTTGTGGTGGAGCTGTCGGTTTCTTCCTTCGGTGCCTCCCTCGCCGGCGAGAGCATCACTAAAGGGAAATGGGAGAGGCGCTTTTCTGACGGAGCAGAAGCTGTCGATTTGGCTCGTCCAGGTTATGCCAAACCCCCACCTGATCCTTCTGCCCCAGGAGAATGGGGTAAACCCTCACGCCCGCAGCTGAGTCCTGAGGAAAAGAAACAGGAAGAAGAGCTGATTGAGAAATATGCAATAAATATTTATTTAAGTGATAAAATTTCTCTCCACCGGCACATTGAAGATAATCGACTGAGTGGTTGTAAAAGTAAATCTTACGACTACAGAAGACTGCCCACGACATCTGTTATAATTGCTTTCTACAATGAAGCCTGGTCAACACTGCTGAGGACGATACATAGTGTTCTTGAGACATCACCTTCAGTGGTTCTGAAAGAAATTATACTGGTGGATGACCTGAGTGATAAAGTGTATTTGAAGGCTGAACTCGAAAAATACATCAGCAGTCTGAAAAGAGTTCGCTTGATAAGAACCAACAAACGAGAAGGATTGGTTCGTGCACGCTTGATTGGCGCTACCTTTGCTACCGGGGATGTTCTCACATTCCTGGATTGTCACTGTGAATGTGTTTCTGGCTGGCTGGAACCACTGCTCGAGAGGATTGCTGAGAATGAGACTGTTATTGTTTGTCCTGTCATTGACACCATTGACTGGAAAACGTTTGAATACTACATGCAAACGGCAGAGCCCATGATTGGGGGCTTTGACTGGCGGCTGACATTCCAGTGGCACTCGGTGCCTAAACACGAACGTCTCAGGCGCAAATCTGAAACAGATCCAATCAGATCCCCAACTATGGCTGGTGGCTTGTTTGCTGTCAGCAAGAAGTATTTTGAGTACCTGGGAACCTACGATACAGGAATGGATGTTTGGGGAGGGGAGAACTTAGAATTGTCGTTTAGGGTCTGGCAGTGTGGAGGCATGTTGGAAATTCATCCGTGCTCCCACGTGGGCCACGTGTTTCCAAAGCGCGCGCCCTATGCTAGGCCAAACTTCCTTCAGAACACGGCACGTGCTGCTGAGGTCTGGATGGATGAGTTCAAAGATCACTTTTACAACAGAAATCCTTCAGCAAGGAAAGAAAATTATGGAGACATTTCTGAAAGAAAGATTCTTAGGGAACGTTTGAAATGCAAGAGTTTTCGCTGGTATTTAAAAAATATATTTGCTGAGTTGCACGTACCAGAGGATCGTCCAGGCTGGCACGGTGCGATCCGCAGTACAGGAATACCCTCAGAGTGCCTTGACTATGTGTTACAGGAACATAATCCTACCGGCTCTCACCTTTCTCTCTTTGGCTGTCACGGTCAGGGAGGCAACCAATTTTTTGAATATACGTCAAATCAAGAGATTAGATTTAACTCTGTAACTGAGCTATGTGCTGAAGTCCCTGAGCGTGAGGACTTCATAGGCATGAGGAGCTGCCCAAAAGATGGATTTCCCATCCCAGAAATTATTATCTGGCACTTCAAAGATGATGGGACTATTTATCATCCTCATTCGGGGAAGTGCCTTACTGCTTATCGTACGACTGAGGGGCACGCTGATGTGCAAATGAGAACTTGTAAAGCTGGAGATAAAAATCAGATTTGGAAATTTGAAAAATAATCACTGCTGGTTTGGATCAAATGGACTGAGATCTCCAAGCTTTTTACACGTGTGAGCAGTTTACAGCGTTTGATTGAGTACCTTGGAGTGTTTTCAGATGTGTCAGGAGTGGTGTAGAAACTCTCTACTATGATGAACTGTATGGACAGCAGAAGTATATAGTGGGGCTCGATTTCTAAAACATGGATGAGAACACGTAACAGCTTTTATTTTTTGTAAAATTTTGGTCCATTATTACTTTGCTCTGTCTTGGTTATGGTAAAACAAAGGTTTCTGAGTGGACTGGGGAGGGATTTTTTTCATTTTAAAATTATGCAATAATCCTGCAAGATAATGTTATATGTAAACAAAAAAATTTACTTACAGAAGTAAAAGTTAAGGTTCTTGCAGTGATATTAGCTGACCTATGTTGCAGATACATTATAAAATATGTATCTAACACCCTAAGTAATGCTACGATAGCATGTGATTGAATGGACATTGATGTGGAAAGTCAGATCTAAGCCTTGTAATAGTCTACATTTTTCTGGCAATGTACAATGCTGTTAAGGGTACTATATTGTATAGAAGATCAGGAAGTTTATTTACTGGAAGGGCTTTGGCACTGCTTTGCAATCTTGTACCTATTGTAAAAATCTTACCCCATGGGGCTTAGTCAGGAGCTCTCATGCATTTAGAGGAGAGTGTGGTAGCACTGGAACCAAGAACATGCTGGTGATACCACAAATGGAAGAAATAGGGATGTCTACAAGTAAGAATTTTGTTTAAAGGCAATGGAGAAGGAAAGGAACCACAAAATTGCCTTAGCTACTGCTGTTTCTTAGCTATATATTTAATGTATACATTGCTTCTGTGTAAGCTTTTCCATGTTCAGCCCCACACCCTAGGGACACAAAAGTTATGTGATCATTGCTTGGTTTTTGATGGTTTTTCCATGTGGTCTGTCAGCAGGCTAGAAGAAGGTAACATAGAGGAGCACTTGGGCTGTTTTATTTTGCTTTTTATGTTTTGGCAACAGTTGGCATGGATCAGCCTTAGGAAGAGTTTTGAAATAATACATCATAAACTGCCTCTTTCTAGTCAAAACAATACCACTTGAGACCTTAAGGTAAGGCTGGGTAAGGCTGGGAAGCTGAAGTTTCTGACATGAGGGGAATTGAAAAGACAAAGGACAGCTTAGAGGAAACTAAGATTTGTTGGTAAGGTGATTCACAGAATTACTTAGAATGTTTTCTTTTTTTTCTGTTATGCTGAATTTTTGAAGAATACTGATTCTTGAATCATGTCACTAATTTGTTTTGATTGCAAGTATAGATGGTAGATGTGATAGATAGGTTGTGTACTTGAAAACAAATTTTGTGTTAGTATCTGTATTTTAGTTTCATAAGATTTAAGTTGAACACTTTTCTTAATGTGTTGGGCATTCCAGCTGTTTTGATTAATTTCACTGAGGTGATAAATGTTCTTCAGTAGCCATAGTGCAGTAAGTCTTTAGATGGGGCTTGTAGGTAGAAACTTAAACTAGTGGGAATTAGGAATTTGGATGCTTGAGGGATGTAGTGGATGTGCATTTGCTACAGATGTTAGTAGGTAGAAGGGTTGAAAAGGTTAAAAGTGAGACCTGATGTAGTTGAAGTTTTGCCAAAAATAAAGTGAGAATAAGTTAGGACATATTCTTAAATCTTACTGATTGAAAGCTTTGAGAGGAAGCAGGTTAAGGTAGAAGATGAACAGAAGAATATTTTGGAGCTTGGAATTTAGCATTGAATCATGCTAAAAATGCTTGCCACTGTGTGGCATGGATTCTTGTAAGACTTTAATTTATTTTTAGGCACTTACTTGCAATTTGATTTTTCCCCTTTTTTATCTTCCTTTTTTCGCCTCAGGTTTTTTTTTGTTTGTTTGGTTTTTTTTTTTTTTTTTTTTTTTTTTTTTTTTTTTTTTTTTTTTGTTTTTTTTTTTTTTTTTTTTTTGTTTTTTTTTTTTTTTTTGTTTTTTTGTTTTTTTGTAAAAAAAAAAAAAAAAAAGGAACTTTTTACTACATAAGGGAAACATTCCTGAAAAATTACATTCCACTTTGCAGCAGGAATTCTTTTGTGGACCTGAAAGTCATGAACCATTTATCAAAATTTAAGAGGCAACCAATTGCTATGTACTGGGGCAATAAATTATATAAAGTATGTGCTTTTGTGGAAAGCTTGCTGTTCATTCAATAAGAGGCTGTTACATTCAATAGAAATGACAGGAAAAAGGCCTGGGTTCTCCTGTGTGGCAGATCATAAATAGTATGTGCCATGCATGTTTTTTCAGATGAAAGTAATTAAATGGTGTGAATATAGACTATGCAAATTTTATACAGTCAATTTTTTAGTACTTGGCAAAAACTGCTTTTCTTACAAAGAAATACCTTTGAGTTTAACCTGACATTCAAAGTGTTCCTTATCTATTTAAGCAATAATTTTAAGTGAATCTGCCTCTCAGTTTGAAAAGTTATTCTATGTATCTGAACCCTTCCTCCTCCCCATGACCTCCCTTTCTATTTTTGGAGTTATTTAGTAACAAACTGGGGAGAACAAAAAAACAAAACAATTTAAGTGACCTGGCCCTTAAAAAACAAACAAACAAAAAAACCCCAACCAAATTAAAATCTTCCTAATGGGACTAAAACCCATGTAAATAAGAGGAGGAAGGACTAGAGAAAGAGAGAGAAAGAAGGAAAAAACCAAACAACACCTTACCATTTCAATACTCCTATCCAATTATTTTTTAATATGTACAGATTTCTGGACAATCTGAAACTCTGAATAGTTTTTTATTCTGTTAGACTTTGAAGATTTGGTGAATGCTTGTATATATTTTAAACTACTGATTCTAAGTGACTTAAAAGAAATTGAATGTAAACTTAACACTGAATAAATGTGGAGGGCTTTGGGATTTCTTTTGAAAAAATAAAATCCAGAAAATTAAACGTTGGGTGGTGTGCTGACTCTTCTCAGTTCTTTTTCTCTTGGTACATGCATACAGAATGCAACAAAAACTGCCAATAACTTGAACTTATGAAAGTTATGGAAAGTTCTTTGTATTTTATCCGCTGTGCTTAGAATTCCAGATTAGCTTTTTAGACAGAGGTTCAGTTAATAATTATTTTTCTCTAAATAGGAAATCTTGCATTTTATTGCAAAATGTTTGTATTGTGATGTTGTACCATATCATTGAGAGCTGCAGGGTTCCTGTGAAGTGTGGAGGTTTGTTGGCAGTGGTGGAGTTTGAATATTCACACACCCACCATGTGCACTGGATTCCATCTGCCCTGTAATTCTTGCACTGAGTGATTAATTATATCAGAGAGTATTTTGAGAGATGTACATTGAGCTGTTAAAGCCCGAGTTTCTCTTTTATCTTTGTGCAACTTTCTTAGCCACCACTTTGTTATTGTGGGAAATGGGAGTGAAATGGTAATTCTGTATTGCATCTACTTGTGTTCATATATTTGTGTGTGTATATATAAAAATGTATGAATCAATACATTTCAATGTATTGTCAATAGTCATAGTTCATAAATTGAACTTTGTTTCATTGCAAGTACCATAAAATCCTTTTCATGGCATATGTGAAGCTCAGGTATCTGTTTACACACCACTTTGCTGTAGATCTCTCAATTTGGCCTTTGCATAAGGCCAGGTCTTTTTTTTTCTGATGTTCAGTTCTGTAATGACTCATCAGCAGAAAAGCAAATTATCCAGTGATGTATCTGCTATATGTGGATGTGTACACAAGCATTGATGTTTAAAAAAAAAGGCACTCAGGTTATAAGGTTGGAGTGAGCTCTCTATTGGAGTCAGCTCAGTGTGAATTTCCAGCTTTCTACATTTTAGTTATATTTTTTCAGTTGATCATAGCAAGGAGAAATTGTCTTTCACCTCTAAACATGGTTCTGGTTATGTCATGTATTCTCTAAGGAACAAGCGGCCTATTTGTGCTATGGTACATCCTAAAAAAATTCTTCTGGAGCTTTTTTTTTTTTGTTTCCAATGCAATATTTAAATATTGCATAGGCAGCAGGGAGTCCAAAGGTAAAATAAGGAAGGTAGTAATGGATGTCCCACAGAAAGGAGAACTTTAGGCCACTGCTTGTGTCTCATTTACCTTGGAATAGCCCTTCTATGAGACAGCAAGCTACAAGAAACAAGGCTCTGAATGAATGGTGCTGTCATCTTTCTAAGAATATTTTCCTTGGTTTTTAGAACTGAAAGCTGATACTGCACAACCTTCATGCAGTTCATAAGATACCACAGGTATTTGGTAGTTCATCAGTGATTTGTTTTAGAAGCCATCAGTCTTGTCTGTTTCACATATACAGCCTGATGCCTTCAAATTCTATTTTAGCTTATGTTTCACTTCTTTTGTTTTAGTTTTACTCCACTGTAGATCACACTTCTCAGAATCAAAGGGAAAAAAGGAATTTTTTTCAAGTACAATTAGAAAGACTTGAAAAAAAAATTGCAGGAGGGGGAAAATATCCTGTATTTCTTTGTCAAATATAGGCCTGTTGATAGGGGCATAGGGACAGTCTGATCTCTCATCTTTTAGCAGAAGCTAGTCTTTTAGGAATAAACATAGTATCTTTATATCAAATTCATAACAGGAATTTAATAGTTAATATTCTAATATGCTAATATTTTGTTTGAGGCTTGCCTTAACATGTGATCATAAGGAAACTCAATTTCTTTGTGCTATGTTGGTGCTTGAAGGAAAGTGGGAAGAGAAAAGCCATATTTGAACTCTTCCAGCTTCCAGGAGGCCCCTGTTCTTCCTCGCCCTTCTTTTCTCTACTAGGGTTAGGAATTTGGCCACTGAAGGATGGGAGTGTGAATACCTTGGTTTTATTTATGTCTATATACTAGCATTTAGCAGAGATGAAGATGATAGGGATGTAGGAAAATCACATGTACCAGTTTATTTCAACTGCTTATTGTCTTTGCTTATAGGTTCCTGAAAATATTAAGCTCTGGTAAAAGTTAGGTTTGCCTTTTTGACTGTAGATAGTACAGTTCACCTCCAAAGTGACTGCAAAAACATCACCCTCAAACATGCTCTTTCTATTTTCAGACTGACAACTTTGTGTTCCCTTCTGAATGAGGCAAATGCTAGTATTATAAAATTGGTACTTAAATAGGATTATAAGATTATCATCTATTGATACCTTCACTCAAGGGTAGATATCTGAAGTGTTAGAAGTCAAGTCTTGAGTGTAAGTTGGCATGTTTTTCTGGAGTTAAACACTTGATGCTTGAAAAAAATTCCATCCCAGAGATCAGAATGAGATTACTGAAGAATTTGTCTCCTGTTTTTAGGATTTAGTAAAACCAATTCTGGATTTGTACTTACTGATGTGCATGATGTTCGGCTTTGAATGTTTTGCTCTATATCTTCAAAGTACTTGTAAGCCAGTTGGCTTGGAATATGGGAGAGCTACCTGTTAAGAATTATCCTTTACTTCTCCCAGTCTTGTGGCATCCTTCTGAAGGCTGGTGTTAGCATTACTTGCTGCCAGGCTTCTGCTCAGGCTGAGTATCCATTAAATCCTAATAAATCCTCCCTCCCCATTAAGTTCTCTAGTGAATCCAGATCCACAGTTGTTAGCTCTGACTTCTATGAGAACAGCAAGCAGACTGCTAATATCTCTTACTTGTTGCCAGTTACCTGCTCTGTGGATAGGTTTCTTATACTGTGGAAGCTGAAGACACGGTGCACAGCCTACAGATTTGCAGGCCATGCGGAAGGAGTTACAAGTGTGGAGTTCTCACCAGATGGGCAGGTGCTGGCTTCAGCTTCTCATGATCACACTGTCAGGCTATGGATTCCTTGCATGTGAGTATAACTGAGCAATGTGTTTCATTATTGTGAATATTAGAGGCTTTACTCAAGTTTCTTTTTCTTTTCCACATGCCTGGGCTTTGACAGAAATAGAGATTGGGGACCACAAGCAACACAGTTCTTTACTGTATTACTTTGTTATTTTCTGAATATTCTGTAGTTTCAAAAGAAAAATATAACAACTCAGAGGTTACAATTTCATGTGCATAGAACTATGCTTCCTAATATTTCTCTGGCTTAAAGGTTATATTTTAATAAGGATTGCATGGCTGCACTTCATTTTGCGGAGACAAGTGTTGAAGAAAACAATAGTTTTTTTGGAAAAAAAATAAATTTAATTGACTTACTTTATCAGACTGTTCTTGAGTAGTAGTAATTATGAGTTATTCACTATGATCTTAGACTGATGTTACTTCAACTTTCAAAAGATTTATACATTACTATATTAAAAAAAATTCTCTTTCCGATGCTGATGAGACTAAAGTTCAGTGCTGCTACTTAATTGCGCTGTTCTGTAAAGTTGGTCATGTTAAATGCAATTCAAGGAATGTTATTCTAATAATATTTAAATAAATAAAAAACGATGGTGACATTAAGATTTGGCCTCTGTATACTGCTTTTTCATTTAAGTAAGACTCTAAATATGCTAATATTGAATTTATGGGGATTTAAACTCTTTAATATGATTGTGGTTTGTGACTTGATATTTGGGGTTTTGTTTCATTTTCTTTGCCCTCCCCCTGCAGTCATGGAGAGTCATCAGTACTGAAAGGTCATACAGCATCTGTTCGGAGTGTGAGCTTCTCCCATGATGGCAACTCTGTAGTTTCAGCATCCAATGATAAATTAATAAAAATATGGAGTGTTTGCTATCAGCGCCTTTCATTTACCCTAGTCAAACATGCTGGTTGGGTTCGCTGTGCCAAGTAAGTGTTGTTTTTATTCTCTTGGTAAAGTAGAATCCCTAACAAAGGGGATTTTATATTCCAGGGTAGAAATAAGAGAAGAAAAGTCTGTGAATGACAACTAATGATCTCTCACCAATAATTATATTTTAATAAATTAATCTTATGCACACTTATTTTGTATAGATCTCCTAGCTGACGTATGAAAGCTTGCTCTGTATTAATGTGTGTTCATACTGAATCAGTTGCTGTGTGTTCATTCTATTACAATAGAGGACAAATGGGGTCTTCTGTATTTATTTCCAATCAGTATCCTGTCTTTCCCCAGTTTGGTTTTTCTGTTGTATTAACTTATTTCCCAGCACTTGTTTCTAGATGTATCATGCATTGTAGGGGTTTTCTCAACTATTCTTGGAATAGTAGTGGCATTAAAGAAAGGGTCATGAATCCATGTGAGTTAAGCTTACATAATTAGAAAAAGTAAAAGAAACGGCCCTTGGACAGCAAGTTAGGAATCATACTCTTTGAAGACAGAACAGCTCTCAAAGACAAAAAGGAATGCTGTTGTTTTTCGGGTTTTTTTTTTTAAATTTTTCCTTTTTTCCATATTAATGGAACACCTGCAGCTAAGAGAGGCCTGATATAAGCCTCTGGAAAAAGGAATTTAACACTGGTGAAGTGCAGACCCCTACAAGTTTTGAAGTATCTGATTGTTGAAAAGAAAAAGGAAAGCTCTAGGAAATCACATGTGAAAGTTCTTGAACAGTTTTTAATGTCATTGTGCAGTTGCTCAATAAAAGAAATAACAATGCTCGAGGAAGTTATAGACAAGTCAATTTTCCTGTTTAAGAACCTGGTCTGCTAGTCTAGGAATAATCACGAATGCTTTGCTCACTATTTGTACATTTAGAAAGAACTCAGAGAACATAAATATAGGTTAATATTGAATGCAAGATTCAACTGCGTCCTCTTTGTCTTTTAACCTATAGTTTTCTATAATAATCTCTTTGTCATCTGAAGTGAAATCCACAGGTTGCTGATACCTTCCCCCCAAACTCCTGTTTTCCTTTTGCTTATGGCTCTGTTTTTAATTGTAGTTGATTGTGAAATGGGGCAGAGTGGAATAGGGGAAGAAGCTTTTCTTTTCAGTTTTATTAGTCCATGAGAAATCCTGTAAGTTCAAATGTCCTTTAAATGCTCTGCATGTTTATTTCAAACAGGCTTCCTTGGTTCTGTTGCTTTGCTACTTATGTCTCTAATACTAATCTAGGCAGAAAGTTGTTAAGTAAGGCATGTGCTTGTGTGTTGCAGATTTTCACCTGATGGAAGAATAATAGTATCTTGTGGTGAGGACAAATCTATTAACATCTGGGATACAAGAAATAAAATTTGTGTTAATAGCTTCTCAGATGATGAAGGGTAAGTTTTACTAGAAAAAAAGGAGAAATGTAATAGTGTAATTTTAATGACATTAAATTAATGTTCTGTGGTATTAACATCTATATATGTTAAATCTGAAAACAGATCAGAATTCTACCATCCATGCCAAGTAAAAGAATTCATATAATGTTTTTCTAAAGAGGTTAACTGGCTGTACCTGTCCAGCTGTTTTCCAGCAATCAAGAGATAATCCAAACAGAGTGAGATTATTCTTGGATTTTGGAATATGTTTTCCCTCAATTTTGATAATGCTATTTGATATTTGATGCTTCAACAGGAAGAAAACTTGAAAACTTTTCCACTTGTTGATGAAAACAATATTTTGTTACCTTCAGTGATCTGCCTTATTTAAGTTTAAAAAATACTTGCTTTTACTT
Organism: Sterrhoptilus dennistouni; assembly: GCA_013397095.1. Lineage (NCBI taxonomy): Eukaryota > Metazoa > Chordata > Aves > Passeriformes > Zosteropidae > Sterrhoptilus > Sterrhoptilus dennistouni. The sequence continues at coordinate 532,926 of VWZU01017400.1, read as the reverse complement.
AGGTGCAGTTTTCTTAAACATCTTGGATTCAGAGTTGTAGTTAACAAGTCAGTGAAATATTTATCTTCTATATGTGCTTTGCTGATTTCATGGCTGCCTTCATCCTTTTTCGAGTCCAAAATGTTGTTATAGCTAGACACTCAATTTTTAGACAAAATTATTTTACTTGTTGCTTACCAACTCTTTGGAGCAGTGCCTTCTAGGGACTTTGCACTCTAGCACAAACTTTGAAGGTTTGACTTGGATCAATTATACCATATTTTCAACAAAAGTGAGATTATGATTTATCACACACATCTTGTTTGCTTATGCTTATTTCAGTTACTTGAATTGCCTTACTTGAGTTTTCATACACGTAGATTCCACACAAGTTTGTGGCAGCTCAGTGTTAATATTGTGGGCTTTATACATATACACACACCTAAATATTTCTGTGGAAGCACATTATAAATCTGTTCTCATTAATTATATTTAGATACGCAACTTTTGTGGATTTCAACCCAAGTGGAACATGTATAGCTTCTGCAGGTTCAAATAACACAGTGAAACTGTGGGATATTCGAATGAACAAGCTACTGCAGAATTTCAAAGGTAAAAACAATGTAGTTTATTTTATTTTCTTTACAATGGGATTCTTTGCAATTAAATGGGATTTATTAAGAGTCTGTTATTTCATCCCTTACTGGGTAAAGTGGACAAACATGTCATATTGACATGTTGTAAGTATCTTTTTGTAGTCTAGCAACCTTAAGAATTCAATCTGAATCCTTTTTATTTTTTTGCTTCTCTTAATTTTTAGAGCTGAACTAATCAAATACTTTGGAGAGTCTTCTATGCCCCAGCACTTTAGTCATTTTTCCCTTAAAAGAAGTAGTTCTTTGGGAAGTAGAAAAGAGCAAAGAAATAAAGTGTACATATCCTCTTAGTAGATATCTACAGCCTTTGAATATTGTCTTCTGTAAATCAGTTCACAGAGCAGGGGTTAATTGTATATCATTCCATCCTTCTGGTAACTACCTCATCACTGCTTCTACTGACGGTACCCTTAAGATTCTGGACCTCTTAGGAGAAAGACTTATTTACACTCTTCATGGACACAAGGTATACACAATAATCATCTTTAAATGGAGATCTTAATAGGTTGTTCAGGATCTTTACAAAGGGAAAGAAACATTTTTGTCATTGTGTCTTTAATCTTGCAACTTGCAGATAAAATGTAATGGACAGCAAGGTGTTGTATTAATGCACCTTGTCACAAGTGGTTAAGGAAGTGCATCAGTTTTTACCTGTAACTATGTTTTTTTTCTGTCAATATTACATGCTCAATGTTAAGTAAAAGCACATGTTCTGAATTCATTAATAATTCACTTGATTTTCAAAATCATGTTGTTTGGCACTTCAGTAATTTTGTCTATTGGAAAACAGTGTTTTCTAAGGAGAGGGAAGCTTACAGAAGATAACTTCTGTGAAGAATGGCAGGCATTTCCTCCTTTTCCTGTTAATGCCCCAAACAAACCCTATTTTGTATTATAAATAATTCAAACGTCTTGCCTTGAGTAATGTAATATATATTTTGTAATTTTTCATTGCAAAGCTGAAGTATAAAATCTAAGGATAATGCCACTATTTTCCTAGTATAGATTGCTGCAATTGTAATGTAGCATCTTATGAAAATGTGTGATAGTAACTTTTCAAACAAGCTTTGCAGAAATTTCACTACAGTAAAATTGTTCATTATTTTATAAAAATTGAAAAGTCTTTTATCTTAGGTAATGGCATCAGTGTTTTTCTCTTTGTACTAAAATACCATGATTACAGTAATAGCCTAATTTTACTGTACGCTATTTTTTTTTCCCCAGGGATCTGTACTTTGTGTGGCTTTTTCAAAAGGTGGTGAAAAATTTGCCTCAGGTGGAAAGGATACTCAGGTTTGTGGTATTGTTTCCTTAAATGAAATGTTTTAATGTTTGTTCCTGTGGGTGGGAGTTAAATATAGTGTGCCACAGTAGCATGCTAATTACTCACATGCATTCTGTCTACTAGTGTGTTTTATAGACTTTCCATTGGATATTGTGATGAGGAGAAGACTAGCCACTTCTATTTTACATATTAAAAGAAAGGAGTGATTTTTAACTAAAAATATTTAAAGTGTTGCAGTTCAATATCAACAAAGTAGATTTGTTGCAATTAATATCGAGGTTTAGCTGCTTTGTCACATTTTCACTGCTTTTGAAGTTCTTACTCTGTAATTGTAGGTATTAAGTTGCATTACTGGGAAAACTTTGGCTAGAATTGGAGAGAAAAAGCTCTTGTGTTACCCTTAACTAATTTACTTTGGTGGAACAGTAAAGTACTGGATTTTACAAAGGGAAGAAGACTCATTTGAGCATTTAAAAAAAGGTTAAACAAGAACTCTTATAATTAATTTCCATCTGCTTTAATAAAACTCATAATTAAGAACAAAGCTTGGAATCATCTCTATCAGGTCTATAAAGTTTTGAAAAAGAAAGAACTTTTGTAGCACAAGATTTAAATTTTCAATCTGAAATGTTCCTTAATATTAGTTGTCTTTTTCATTGTTTCCTGTTACAAAAAGCTAAAAGCCCAATGTAGATATAAAAAGCTATGCTGTTGAAATTAAGATCTTTTGAGTTTACCACAATTCATGGCTATACTCTGTTTTGTGGAGTTTGAAATAAATTTCAGCTGGTAGCAGAGATGGTCTTGAGAAAAAAAAACCTGCTTTATATCACAGTGTTAAGAAGTACTGACAAGACTTGAAGTTACTGGACAGTGAAAATGTTATCAAATGTCCAGTATTAATTTTACAAACAGGGGAAATCTCACAAAAACCAAGCAAAAATGGGGGAAAGATATTTATTTCTTGACCTATTAGTGTGTTCTTTTATTTTCCATACTAAAGTTTTAAATAAGATTTTAAGTCCCAAAATGCATCTTAGGTCCTACGTGATTCTGAATTGCTGACCTTATGTTGCATGAGTATTTTATGAATGTTGGTACACTCTACTTAACTTGAGAGGAACAAAAGTGCATGTATTGACTCAGTGACATGACAGAAGATTAATCTGAGAAGCTCTGATGAAGGCAAAGACCTACAATATTAAGCCTAACACAGTGTCCCCGTTGAATGCCAACACACCCTGGGAATGCCTGTCTTACTTCAAAGTTCCTTTGAATTTGGGGCCCCCTGAATCACATGTGTGTTCAGTGCACTCATGTCATTGCCTTTTTCCTGCTCTGGTTTTCTGTTGTAGAGCTTCTGGGACATGAGAGCATGGAGCAAGTAGGTAAAAATCTATGTCTCATGTTCCTCAGCAGTTTGATATAGTAGGTTCATGCTGAATATATGAGAGGCAAGATCCAGTTTCATCAGGAGGCCCTTCCTTAGTTAAATGTTGACTTTAAAAAGTAGTCATAGCAGGTCTAATAACTGTTTAAATGACCTTGAAAATGGGCCTTCCTATGTTTGTTGAAGTTTTTTCTTTTGTTTTATGGAAGTTTTGGTGGGAGAGGAGTATTACTTTGCTGCAACTTTCACTTTTCTAAGTTTTAAAATGTCCTAATTACTGTTGGGTAACTACCAAGGTCTGTATCTTTACCTATAGTAAACATAAGGACTTTTTTCCTCAGTGTCCATTGTCTTTCGCTATATGCACACATGCACTTTTCAAACATCCTGTTTTGCTGACCTATCCACAGCCTTCTTCCAGGTGTGCCAGGAGGATGTTTGTGGGACTTCTCAGCTCACTGTGATTGTTGGTTTACTGTAATTGTAGGCTGTACTTGTAGGGAAAGTTCTGCTGGCAGAACACCAACGTCACGCTTATGAGCAGAGGCTGGCCATGAAGGCTTCATCTTTTACCCCTCAAGCGGTACCCAAAATGTACTGTATGTTCACTGCATGAATTGAAGGCAGCTGATACATTCTAAGTTTATGGAAGACTGCTTCCTTCATACATACGTTATTTCAAGACTATTATGTTTTCAATCAACAGATCTTTCCGTACCTTTCTATCAAAGAAGGAAAACCAGTATCTCTTCTTCCTGTATCAAGTTTCTGGTTGGTGCACAACCAACTGACAGCATTGTTCAGAAGCAGGTTAAATATTTGAAACAAACACTGGATACTTTTGTTTCTTTCTATTTACTTCTTTCCTCAAACAAAAAAGATCTCAAAGTGTAGTATTTTGAAGTGCATGTTCCTCACATTTTTAGCTATATGTGCACATGGCAATTTATTTATTAACCTGTTGCCATGGAAAACATAAGACCTTTTATGTGAAAGAGCAAAGTTATACCTGTTTGTTTGGAAAGTGGTAGCCTATGCTGTTAATTCAGTTACTATATAAAAGAGACAAGTCATGTCTGATGAAGGCCTTGGTTTGAAGGGAAATACTTCTTTATGAAATACCCATCTTTCTAGGATTTTGCATATTTGCTTTTGCACTTGTGCATTGCAGTTGAAATACTCAAGGCATAAATGGATGTTTCCATGCTGGTTTGACTCTTAGTAATTCTTTTATCTGTAATGATGAAGCTGCAGGGACATGGCCTTTCACTTTCGAACAAAATGAAACATATTTAGAGCTTGAGCAGCTCAAAAGCTCACCCCCAGTGAAAGGTGAGCTGCCTTCTGCCTATACTGTTATTTACACTCAGTGCTGAAACACTTCAGATTACTAAACCAGCGGAAAATTAGCCTGAAAAAGATGAGGGGAAACTACTGAAAAACGTAAGTAACTTTATTCTGGACTGAATGATGGAAGTAGTAGAGCCTACAAAACTGAGGAAGGAGAGAAAGCAGGAGCTACTGTGAATCATCTAATCTATCACTTAACAGTCCTGGAAGTGGAAAGTTCTGAGGAGGGTTTTGATAGTTTGATCTAACCTATCTAAAGATCTGTGCATCCCTCTTTCACTGTTACTGTCTGAGTTAGTCTGGGTTCACCTTTATTGGTACACTGTCTCCTAGTGCATGTTCAGGGCCTTTGACTCAAGGGAGTCATGAAAGATGTTGAACCTGAAATGAACTTGTAGTAATGCAGCTATTCAGGAATATATTAAAAGCACGATATAGTGCGCTTGAAATTTCTGTGAACAAATCTACAATTTGCGTTGCTTTATAATGATTAATATCAGAAAATACTTCTAATGTCTGTCAAAATATTACTGACTGCACAGGGAAGTAATTTTAAGTCAGATTATAGTCCCCTCTTTGTTTTCTTTAATTTAGCTAGGAGCTGTAGATGTCAGCATTGGACTTTTGGTCTTTTCTAAGAGTCTCAAAATACCTTTTTTCTTTTCTTTTCTCCCATGGTACATAAAGTAAGGAGGCGTTCACAGGTCATGTAAATTTAACTAAATTACTAAAATATGCTATTATTTTGTGACATGAGGGAGCATCATTGTGTGTTATGATTTCATTTCCCAGGATATTCATAAGACTGGATAGAATACCTTTAGACTACCTCTATATCTTATGGCCTTCTGCATTTGGTCATTGTGTGACTTGTGTATTGTTTTTACCTAGAACATAATTGGACAAAATTCAGAAAAGAGATTTCTGTTGCTAAAACACAGGAACCAGGTGTTCTAGAGTTCTGTGGAACTCTCTCATTTCTCTCATTCTTTTGAACTTTCTTGTTAGATCTGCAAGCCTTTATAGGGGGCAGAAATTTAACAGTATGTGATTCCTTGATCTGGCAGAAAAGTAACTTGGGACAGTTCAGTGGGATAGGAGTTTTTGTTTTATTTTGTGATTATAGATGTATTTTAGAGGTTATTTTTTTAATAGAATGAACCATATCTTCTAGATTTGAAGAAATTCTGGGGAAGTGCCTGTATTGCAGTAGAGATCAGACTAAGACATCACTGTGGTATCATTATGATGCAGTGATCTACTAGTAATAACAGACTTTACTGAATAGTTATATTTTGAGTACTGAATAGCCTTCATACAAATTTTTCTTACAGGTATTACTATGGAAAACCAACTTTGATAAATTGAATTATGAGGAAGTTCTCAAACACAATTTTAGAAGAACACATATTGATGATCCTCCTCATCTTCTTGATATTCACCCAAGGTCATCTCATTTCCATGGTGTAAAGATTCAGTCAGTTCAGGTGAGTGCAATAAATTGTTTAATACAGGAAACAAGAAGCTTCTGTGAACACTGTCTGACATTTATAGTTAAACATGTTTTGTGTATACCAGAGAGCTTCTTATTTTTATGCATAATACTTTGGAAGCAACTATATTATGAATCCACATTAGAGTTACTAGGCAATCTGATGCTGGCAGGTTTATGCTGAAGTTACTTTCATGCTTCTTCTGTGTCTATGCTTTACATCTGATTTAAGCAAAGCATACATGATAATCTGGTTTCTGAAATAACACTGCAAGTGTTGCAGGAGGCATCTGATCTCCAATGACCTTTAGAATACTAATCAAAATACATCATTATAAGTAGGACAAAGTGGTGATATTACTGCAAGCTGTCCCTCTTTCCAAGACCTTTAGGTATTGTGGGAAGGTCTTGATCTCTATCTGAAAGACTTCCTAGGCTAGCAATGTGTTTTATGTCATTATGTAGTCTGATTTCCTGATATTTCATTCTTAAACTACTTTACTGTCAGATTATCTACTGGCATCCATCGAAAGTGTTGGAAATTAGGGAACCAAAGTGCAATGTCAAATGTTCTGTCAATATTAGGAAAAATCCTGTGTTTGTCAAATAGTCTGAAAGTTATTCTCAATAGGTAAACAGTGCTATGCCTTCAATGAGGCCATTGTTTATGCTTTATTTGTGGCAACCCCCGATAGAGCTGGCTGGCTTCTGCATGGAGATTACCTATATTTTCTTTCTTTTTTGATAGTCTCTAGATTCTTACAGTGTTGAAGAACTGTATCTGAGACAAATCTAGGAACTTTCTGATTGCTGTAATGTGCTGTCAGAGTACTATAGAAATTCTCCATTGCCTGGTTGCCTACATAGAAAACATAGATACTGCTGCCATGACATTTGTTTCCTGCTCAGAGTTTTAAAACATTGTCATTTGGGGATATTGAGCTTTTTTGGGGGTGAGTGGGTGTGTTGCACTATGAATACATGCAAATGAGTAGTGTAAAGGTTGAAAACATTTGCTGGGGGAAGGGAACTCTGATAAAATCCATGACTAAGATTTCTTCTGTGCCTGGTTCTATTGTCAAGTCAGATGTGAAGCTTTCTAATGCTTAGCATTTTGGTCAGAACAGGATGACTGTATCTATGACAAGCTTCATAAACAAACTTCCGTGCTGAACTTTCGTATTTGTTGTAAGGTAAATGAATGAAGTTAAGTTTACTGGCATGAGCCTTCAGTATAGTTGGTCAGTGCCAGAGCAAACTCAATCACAGCATTTGCCAGCAGATTCAAGCCAGTCTTGCTGGAGCAACATTTTGCATCAAGACCATTCAAATTGCACCCATTTATAATGTGCTAAACAAACACAGTAGCTTATAGTTGCAGGGGTCCATTGTTTTCTTTTCAGATCAACATTTCCAGACTTCTTTTGCTGGCAAAAATGTGAATATACTCTAAACCAATTTTTCAGAATTTTTTTTTTTCTTCTTCCTGGTCCTGGGTAATTGATAAGCTCTGGAAAAGCATTCATGACTTCAGGCTAAAGTTAAACTAAGGCTAAGGAGCTTCATTATCAATACTGAAAGGGCTCATCAAGAAAATTCAGTAGTTGAATGTCAAGAAATTATTTGTTAGTTAGCTTTGACAGATTTAACTTTGCCTTATGTCTGCATTTATTAATGGCTGCAGCATTTGTAGCAGCTTATAGGCTCCTGGGCTGCTCCATAGTTGTGAAAGAGCTCAATGGTTTTGTCATAGCAAAGTTTTGGACTCTGTGTTATATTTTCAGGCCTAATTTCAGGATTTTAACAAGAGTTGCTGTATTTAGTTTTCTATTAACATCATATTGTTACTAGAATATCTTCCTCTCAAGTAAACGTCAAGTACGTTATAGTTATATTCTTTGAGACAGAAGAGTGTCTGACAGTTTCAACTGTAATATAATATATTTTTATATTTCTAAGTAGAATAATATAGTAATAGTGATTAGAATCTTTTGCAGCTAATTTTTAGAATTAATGTAATAATATAATAATTGAGATGGTGTTAAGGTGAAATTATCAAATTTTCTTGCTCCATATGTCTTTTCTTGTTTTTTTTGCTCCTCTAGTCTGTCTCAACAATTGTGGGAGTTTACTTGTGATGAGGAAGAGTAGACTTCAACGACTGGACAAAAACTTAATTTATACAGACAAAATTGCTGTCAGGTTACTACCATCAGTAGCATGCTTTAGTTAGCATGCACTAATTCTTAGGTAACACTGTGCTTGAAATTTTTCAGTGTTCCATCTTCTTAACTATATCCTCTTGTAAGTGAGAAAAAGTATAATGTCTAGACCTGCTATGCTGTACTATGGAGAAGGAAAAAAAGTATTTTTGTCCTTCTTCAGTTAAAATATCTTATTTTTTCCACATGCCAACCTCTTTCTAAGCCAGAGGCAATGAAGAGAATTCTAGTGTTAGGCTGTTCTGCTGCAATCCCACTCTCATCTTTCAGTGGCTCATCTTATTTCTACTATGTAAGGGAAAAGAGAAATGGAAGCACAGGCTTTCAGTGTCAGAGGGAGCTTCAGGAGATCATCTATTCTTCTATCAGTGGTACATCAGTTCAGCTGTGTCGGGTTAGGGGGCCTTGAAGAGGGTTAGAGGTTCTCCTGTTTCTCTGTGTGATCTATTCCACTACAGCACAGCAGTTGTAATGGCAATTTTTCCCTCTTATCTCATTTACATCTCATATTATGCAGAACTGCTTCCTTTCTTATTTTTTTCCTTTTTCTTCATATTTCTATGTGAACAGGGTAAGATAATTGATCTTAACAGAAGTATCACTATTCTAAGAGACTTGTTAATATATGCAAGAGTTACAGGCAGGCAGAGGAGGCAGTTTGAAGATGTGATTTTTAAAAGTATCAGTGACTGCTTGAGGTTTGCTACAAGCCAGTACAATGTCATCTAAATGCTTGAGATGTGTTGTAATATGTTGCCTTGAGTTATGCTCAGCTGGTTAGGTTTAGTCACCTTTACAATGGGTATGAAGAAGGATTGCCTTAGGATAAGATTAAAGGTATTAGAACACAAAAAGTTCAACAGATGTACAGGAAGAACTTAAAAAGAAAGTAATTCTCCCTCTATTTTTTAAATTTTTTCACACTTCTTTTGTTTCACACATTTTTTTTAACTTTTTACTTTTAAACTTTTTAACTAGAGAAGCTATTGCTTCTCTATCCCTGCTTGTCTCAGTGTGGCAAAGTCCCTGCAATTCCAGGACTTGATTCTGGGGAAATAGTATACACAAAAATGGAGCTGGCTTAGAATTTATTCAGCTGGGATCAGAGACACAGTTGCAATGTTTTCACATATCACCTGTTGGAAATGCTGGTTTGAATTAAGCAGCCAGTACAAGAGTGTTAAGAATTGCAGGTATCATCTGGTGTTTTGCCTTCAGGATACTGACAGAAAGATGGACTTTGAGTGTGTTTTGCCTTTTCTTATAATTTTTTCTTACTCTGCAAAGTTATACATCAAAGCAGTAATATTTCAGGTACCTTCCGTATTTTTTTCTAACTACCTTTTTTTTGAGGCATAATTTTTCAAGAAAATCATTAGTTGTGTCTTCTACTCAGCCCAGCAGTAGCCTGAATTTTAATGTAGTGTTGAATTTTATGTTCTTGCCTTGTAAAATTTTATAACTGTTCTCCTACTGTACTGATCAATGTGGTTCTTGAGTATTCAAGTAAGTAGAGATTTAGTGCTTATAATCATTGCAATTTTTCAGACAACTTGGAAATGTAAGAAAATTATTGGTTCTCTAAAAGTGCTGACTTTTTTCTCTTGATCATAGAGGTAATCTTAGGTGATTACCAGCTTAAATACAAGTGTCTAGCAGTATGTCTAAGTTTAGCTGAGATAAATCCCAGTTGTTGTCTCTATTTGACATAAGGACCTTCTGGAGTTATTTGAAAACAGTATGTTTAATCAGTTATCCAGTTTTAGAGAAATATACTAAAAACTACATTCCACTTGGTGAGAATTGAATTTCTCAATTTGCCATGTTTGTATGTAATTGACCTTTCATGTGCTAAAGGCTTCTTTAAAATAAATGGAAGATTAGAAATTAGTTTCTTTCAAAACAACTGTGAGGTTTGAACATATTAAGGTGCATAGAATTTCTCTTGTGCACAAATAGTTTCTGTTGATTTAATTTAATCTTAAAATTTTCAGTGTAATTTCAGTTGTAAGTATTGTCTTAGATGAAAGAAATTCAAATATACACTAGGTGGCAGTAGAAAAAAGATTATATGGCTTGCTTGGCTTGAGGGGCTCAGTCTAAAACAAAGAACAGTGTTTAATCAAATTGAAAGCTAATTTTCTCTTGCTATGTTTGGAGATGCTATTTCACAAGTACCTAAATCACTTTCCTCAAAAATATTTTGGGAGTCATTTAAAACTTCCTCTTTTAATTTTATTAACTTTATTTTTCTAATCCATGAAAGATTCTGTAGAAACCTTCCCTTCAAATACATTTTATTGTACTATGGATCAAAATATCGTTGTATTATAGTCTAATTGTATTAGAAGACAATATTGAGAATATTTATATATGAGTTTACCAAGTAATTAAAGCAGGGTTTTGAAAGAGTGTTTTGAAAACCTGTAGTATGTGACAGTACTCCCTACCTCTCATTTTAGTGCTCTCTGTTTTTTCTGTCTTGTTTCTTAGAGTTAAGTCTTTTCAAAGACTTACCTTTAAGGCCTACCTTGGTAAGATTATTTCACAGCTAACTATATCACCTTGCCAGGAAATGTCAAGTAATTTGAAATTTTTACTTTTAGCTTCATTCCACGATCTCATTCATTTTTAGTGCAATATTAAGCACTAATATTTTTATGAAGGACTTAAATACAGCGTTTATATTTTTTGTGCATTTTTAGAGACCTTTAAGGCGCTATTTCTGGCTAGTTGCTTAATAATTTTATATTTAATTCTTTTAGTATGGCTTATGACAGTTCCTCCATCCCCAGTCAGTGTTCACAGTGCTCCTCATCCTCCCCTTACCACTGGTAAAGTAATAAGCAGAAGTATATTCAGAGAAACTTCCATTCTAGCTCCAGGATGTGACACTTCTGCAAAAAGAGCATATTTTTTTAGCTTAATAATACCATGTATTTAATGACCAACCTGTATCAAGACTCTAACTCATTCTGCAATATCTCCAATGTCTATAACAAAGAGATACTATCTCAAAGATGTTTCAAGAGCTATTAGTGATAATACTACAGTATTTCCTCCACATTAGAGTACTGATAGCTAGTAGGCATCTACTGTCCCTCTTCTGCAGAATCCTGCAGATGCATTGTCCTCTCTTCCATGCCCAAACGATCCATGTCAGAAAATGACTTTAGTCTTACCTGCCCATAGTGTGATTGGCACTTGGATAATGCACTAATTATGTTTATTGTAGGGCTGACAATGTCAGAAGCAACTGACCCTGGTTGTCCTGGGCACTGAACAAATGTAAGCTCTATGGGACAGTTGCCTGTGTCATCTCAGTAGACATAATATGTACAGAAGCAAAACAGTAAAATTTTCAGTTCCTCTCCTGCTCACCTTAACAGTGAAAAAATGGTAAGCAATACTATATTAGGAGGAGATTTTGATTAATCATGTTTCTGCAGAGAAGATGCTGAAGGAGAAGTCCAGTTAAAATGGTAGAATCTTCAGCTAAATAAAAGGTGTTATAGACCATGTTACCTGGCTTTGGTTCTTCTCTCTCCCTTTCTTTCCTTCAAGTCTATTTGACAAAATTGGAAGAAAGCAAGACTTGACCCTAATATCTATAAATGACAGAGAATTTTAAGTGTTCAGCAGTGATGACTGTGTAGCAGAATTGGTTTTCTTGATTGTCCCTGAGTCCCTGTGGCTTCTTGACTGATGCACTTATAATCAGAAGACAGAAAAAAAGATCATAGATGAAGAATGACTTGTTGAAACTGAATAAAAGAAAGAGCTAAGCACTGCTACTCAGAAAAGTGAACAAGCTTAAAAACAGTGTTAAGATCTCCCCTTAAGGAAGGTTTGTCATCTCTGATTTGTAAGTGCTGCAAAGTGTAGGAATAATTTTCGTTTTAAAAACAGATACTACCTGATTATTTCAATGTTTCATTACCTTCTAGCTTGCTAGTAAACTTTGTCTATCTTTTCCCACTTGTGTTTACTGAGGGAGATCTTGCTTCTATTAATTTTAACCTAAATTTCTGCATGTAAGTTACAGAAATCTAAATAAACAGAATGAAAAGTCTTCAGGGAGTACAAGCTGCTGTTGCCCTTCTTCCTTGACAATTAATTCCAGATGTGAGATTGTATTCTAGCTACTTAATAAGCATGTCTCTGTCTTAGAGAGAGTATTCATACCAGTGTATGCACCCCAGCATCAGGGATTTTTCCTTGTGGAAATAGCACTGAAGCAGTTACCAAGTGAGCAGCTCTGGTGAGCCAGAATTTTGGCAGTCTTCAGGGGAAGTATTAGAATCTTCCTCTTGAGAAATCACAATAAAAGGACCCTTGTAGCTAAGAAACTTTCAGTCACTAGGCAAGTGGGAGTTTTGGGGATTCTGGGTATTTTTCCTCTTTGAATAAGGTGATAGGAATTAATACTGTCTCTGGATTACTGATAAAAAGTTGGAAAGAGAAGAGTTCATTTCTCTTTATTACATCAGACTTCTTGATGATTTGAAAGTCATCTAGTCTTTCTGTAAATTTTGCCAGTACATAAAATAATAAGAATAGTACTGCCATGCATCATGCTGAGAGGGCAAACATTTTAGGCTGTGATACACCTAGATAATAGAATGGTAGGGATAATATGCACACAGATTTTGTAGGGAGTTATTCTGATCCTTAGGTGAAACCATAGGATAAAAGCAACAGCTTTCTCAAATTTCATATTTTCTGATACTTTCTCAATGCTTCACTTTCAGGAAAGGACATTAGCAAAATATTACTAAAGTTATAGATTAACTCCTGTAGCCAAAAATAAGCAAGCTGTAACTGTGTTATTGAGAGCAAAATTGCAGATATTGTAATGACATATCTGAGCAATCAGCCTCTGTCGTTCCAGTAGAAAGCAGTTTTTCCTGCAGCTTCAGGAGCAACATTGTTTGTGTTCGATCTCTTACGTTATTACAGATTTCAGTGTTACCTCCTGCTTGTTTTCCACAGACGTGCTTTCAAAGTTATCTTGGTAATCAGAGTTGGTACAGAAGAAGTAAGCATATTGACAATCAGTTAGCAGTGGCTGACTTGAGGAACTTGAATGGGGATTAGGAACCAACTGATCTGGGCTGCTAAGTGTGTCCTCACCTTTTATTTCAGTCTTATTTCCTTTTCTCTGTTGGTGCTGAAATAATGATATAATTAATTTTCAACAGGTCAACCCTGCCTTTGATGTCCCTGATAATCAAACACCTGACCCAACTATCATCGATATTATACCATCTTCAAGTATCAGTACTCCCAGTACTCCTGTAAGTTGCTTTAAAAAAGGAAAAATAAGAAAAGGGTAGGGTATAGCTAGTATGTTAGGGAAATGTGCTTTTGCTGTCCATATGAATGAAATAGATTTTTTTTTTAGCAACTGTCAAGTGCTCAGAGATCAATATCCTAAATTCTCAACTTAAACGTTCTGTCACAGTTCCCAAGTCTAACCAGAAGATGGGGTAATAGCAAAGCTTTCATTTTATACCTGTAATTTTACCATTGTACTAAACACAAATTCTATTTATAAGCCCATCTAAATATTACTGGTAAAATTTGTGGCTTATTCTCAAACACTTTTTGTAACTTTGTCTTTATCTGCAAATAATGGTAATCCTAAAGAGTCATTGTCTCACTGATACCATTCTAAGAGTGATGTTTTATTATTTCTCCTTTTAAGGAATTTAAAAGTTCCCCAGAAGGAAACAAAAAGGTAATACATTTTGAGACAGAGTGATAGGATTAGAGTCTTCTAGTGTTGGCTTTACAAATGACATTGGTATGGCATGTGGGAGGAGAGGAAGGCAATGTTTTAGCGGTAGTTTCGTGGGAGGAGAAATATGCTCTCCTGGTATGAAGTCTAAAAGACATGCTGTTCTAGAATTAGGTTAAAATGAGAATTTTTCTTTTAGCTCTGAATCTGTTCCTGTGAAGGCACAAATTGTGTCTTGAGCAATTTTACCATGAAGAGTTTGTGTGGTTGAGGGTTAATACTTACAGAAAGGCAGCAGGTGTGGTTTCTGCCATTCTATTTTATCATGAATACTTTATGACAGCTACGTTGTGAAGGTACTATATAAAATTCTTTAAGATCATTTTTGAAGATTTTGATGAAAGTTTTGATGAGAAACCTTTACTTCAAAACAAATAATCATATAATGACTTGTATTTGAGAGGTCATAATGTTATATATTTTAAGGTTTATCGATTGTGTTGTGTTTTCACAATGGAAATATGGTTCTTTGTAGACTTACAGACATCGGTTTAGTAGGCTTCACAGACAGTGGATTGTGGTAGATATAATTTATTGACTACCTATTGCTATTAAGTACTCTGTATTCATTACCTACTCTGCTCATCACAGAGTTCAAATGTATGGTTGTGCTGTAATTCTTTATTATATACCCACAAATCACTTAGTCTCCATTAATTCTTTTGATATGAAAGCAGCTTATAAAACTTTATAAGCTTGAAGGAGTACATTGACCCAAGAAGTACAGCAGTTTTTTGACTGCTTTCTGTCTGGCTTTACAATCTTCATTATAAAAATGTTGCTTCAGAATTTATGCTTCTTGACTGTGTCAGTAATCACTACTTTTTTTTTCCCCCCAGCATCTCAATCTATCAGTTATCATTGTCACCACTGTTGCATTTCAGCATTCCTCATCCGCATCTTTTTCCATCTAGAAACATTCCTATAACCTTGTTACTTGGACTGTAGCCTTAAGGGCAGCTGTCTTGTTTAACACAGTTTAACCCTAACTCTGCCACTGTTGACACAAGTTCAGGAATCATTTGCATGATTTCTTTGCCACTAATAATATCCTTCTCTTTGCCACTAATAATATCCTTCCTCTCCCATGGTGAGTAACACTTTCTCCAACTTTGCCTACCAGTCTGGTCCTCCCTGCTTTCTAATGTCAGCTCATCCTTTAGTATCATCTTCTAGTGTCTGTCTGCTGCATTACCAGTTTCTGTCATTTGTGGAGTTACCACCTGTTTCTTAATCAGGCCAGCCACCTAGACTCTTCGTGTCTTGTTTGTAGAGGGTTCTGTCTCTCAGTGACTTGGACCTTTTTGTTCGAAGCTTTCTTGGTTTCCCTAGTGTATGGAGAGACTGTCCAATAGAGGCTTGATGTGCTCTTCGTAAGAAGCAAGGAGAAAAGGGCAGATGTTGGTTTTTATTTCTAGCACACCTTCACTGACAGATTTCCTCTTGATACAGTTTGTTCCCAATTAAATGATACTGCTTTTGTGCATTATTTGTATATTTTTTTTCTTAATCCTTTTCCAATTTGAGCTTGCCATCCTCTACTCCTAGTCTAATTCATCATCCTACCTCATGCATATCCCTGATTTCAGCCCCAATTGGTTGCTCTTTTTCTACTGGTTGTCAAAGACATTGTCACTGTGCATTTTTTTCCCTGCAAACATTTCGAGACCCATTTTAAATCTGTTTATGGCTTTTTGGCACTACTTCTCCGGAAAGAATGCTGTTCAAATAACAAAAGCTTTTGATAAATTGTTTGGTTCATTTACACGTGTCCTATATATACCTACTTATTCTTTTAAGGCTCTGCCTTAAGGAGTTCTTCTGCCTTTCTGTATGAGCAGAGAGAAAAATGCAGTCAGCATTTAGGTATCTTTATGTGTTCTTGTTCAATGACTCTCATGCATGTAACACAGCAGGATCTTAAGGTTTATTTACAAAACATATTGGCAAGTCCCTGCACCACTGGAAGTAACTAATCAATGTATTTAATTTTTCTACTGAAGGAGAGAGATACTTGACACAGTGATCCGAGAAAATGCATGTCCTTAAATACAGCTTTTCTCTTGGGTCAGTAACAACACTGAAGCTTTTGTAGAATCTCTGGTGAGTTTCTTAAAGCTCCCTGAAGTGTCTTCAGCAAGATTAGAAGTCTATACAAAACTTCGTAATGTTTTGCTAAATAACTACCAAAATTCCTGACAGTAAGTGGTCAAAAACTTCTGTAGGTCTCAGTATAGTCCAAGAGAGAGAACAATAGGAGAAAGTGCTCTTCTTATTGAAAATCTTTTCTTCAGCTGGAATTGTGTGTTCTTCTACTCCTTTATAGGAGATACATTATTACTGCCCCTAAGATGATTTGTGCCAGAGCAAAAGGTTTTTCCTTTTCCTCCCTTCTGTGAAGATTTGTTAATGAAAGTGATACAGTATAGGTTGAGAGGGATGTCTGGAGTCATTTCATCTAACCTTCCCCTTAAAGCAAAGCCAGCTTGCATCTGGTTCTTAAAGCCTTCTCCAGTTCATTTGTTGATAATGTGTAAGGATAGAGATTCCACCACCTTTCTGGGCAGCTTACTCCAGTGTTTGGTTGATGAATTTTTTTTTTTTACATGATATGTAACTAGAATATCCTATGTTCCAACATTTCTGTTGCCTTCAATCCACAGTGGTCCTCTAATATGTGGGTGTCTGTCTTCTTTCTATCTAGCCATTAGATATCTGAGATAGCAGCAAGATCTCCCTGTATCTTTTCTTCCAGAGAACAAGCCTGGCTCTCCAGCTTTTTCTGATACTGCATGTTCCAGCCCCTTGGTTATCTTGTTCACTCTCAACTTGACTTGCTCCAGGATGTCAGTGTCTGTCTGGGAACAAGAAGCCCAAAAGAGGACACACTAGTCTAGATAATTAGGGTGCAGAAAAGTATCGCCCTCATCTATTCTTGACAACAGCCTGCCTAGAGAAGATTTTAAAAACAAATATTTAAAAATATAACAGTCTTGATTCTTTATTGTGAATTTAAAATATGTTTAGATATTTTCTCAGCAGTTCATTTATTTTGAGCTGTAGGTGTCTAAGAAAATACTAGTATTATCTGTTCCTCCTACTCCTCCTCCTCTTTTCGAGGAATTTTAATTTCTTGCTTCATCAAAACCAGCAATCCATCACAGCTTCCACACGTAAAATGCCTTCTTTTGTGTTTGTTTTTTTTAAATGTAGTTGTATTTTCTTGCTTCAGAGGTTAAGCCAAGATGTGCAGATATGAATGTTCTTATAGGGATTTTTACATTTACATTATTAAACTGCCTGAATTGTGAACACCTTATCTTTTCAGCTTCTGTTCTAGCTTAGTACTAATGCCAGTTGTTTTGAACATGGTGAAAAAAATCTTTTTTCATCTAAGGTTCATACTGATGCAACTTCTTTTGTAAACTCAGTGAAGGGAAAAATGTCGGTGGAAAAATTTCAGTGTCATCTTCAGTATGGAGTTGCTTTATTTTGGACTACAGTTACAAAACCATTAAGATTTCCTGTGTATTACTATGGTTAGGAAATAGCTTTGGATTTGTTGATTCATTTATTCAGTTCTCCTGTGTATTAGTGAAAGCTGTGTATGCTAACAAATTGGTACTTGTGTAATGTCCTGATTTTTTTTCAGTTGTAAGAGTCCTCACACACTGCAGTTACTAGAAATTAGGTGTGTTCTAGCCTTTTGCACTCTGAAAATATTCACTAAATTGGGGTCAAATCTGGGGGCTGGGGCCAGTGTTTTTTCTCCTGTTTCCTTGAAGACACTGAAAGCGTTACTGCCTCTCTCCCACCCCTTCTCCATGTGTCAAACAGCTTAACATTGTCTTTGTTTTCTGAACTATTGAAAAGGAAAAATTTTCTCTTTGGAATTACTTCTTTCTGTTTCATCCTCCAATTTTAAGTAATGAGGGAGTTTGGGTCTTTTAAATTCTATAAGGCAATACACTGGTAACCTCTGGTCCCTGATAAGCTGTTGGAAACAAGGGAAAGTTGATGGTGTCTCTGTAGTTTTTACTGACAGAAGCAGGAAATCACTGTAGAGGCTGTCTAATATTTCATCCCCTGACCTTGCTCATGTAAACAGGATTTGGAGGAAGGAAAGCAATGTACTGTAATCTGGAAGTCAGAATGTCTGTGCTGGCTGGGAGATGTTTGCTGTTCTTTCTCTTCCAGTGCCATTTAACACTAAAAACAAGACATTCTTATTGTTCGTTTACAGTACAACTTCTACAAAGTTAAGACTGGGTTAATTACTGAGTGAGGAAAGATAAGGATTGTTTCTGTTTGGAGCAAAAAGAACATACTAAGTTTTAAAATAGAAAGTTTATCTGTACTGCATTTGTAGTAGGTGTCTTAAGGCAAAAAAAAAAAGTAGAAGTATCTGTACAAATACTCTCAATTTGTTCTGTAAACGTTGCTTTCACAGTTTGTGTTTCAGAGTTTAGGCATTTTTTATACATTTTTCTCTGCCTTTGTTTTAAACTAAAAAAAGCTCCAAAAAACCAACCAAGCTCTACAGTCAAAAAACACCCCATGTATTTGGAAAGACAACAATTATAAATGAAAAATTTGCATCTATTCTTCCATTTCTGCATACATGAAGGCTTAGTCAACTATTCTTCCTCATGGGAAATTGCTTTAAAAAGATCTTGGAGTAATGTCTCTTCCGTGCATGGCTTAATGTAACTCCAGAATGCAGTAGGAGAGGAATGACAATAGAAATTATATCTTAAAAACTAATTTTTAAAACACTTCATATTTTCCTTGCCATGCAACTTCATATTTATTCTGATTTCCATTCTTTCCTGGCTTCAGCCTTACATGGAAATAAACACCAACTGTCTTTAGTGAGGTTAAGGGGAGGGTAAAAGGAAGAAAGGAAGTAATGGCAATTTTATACATAGATCATCTCCTCTGGGGCGTAAGTTCAATTCAGAAGGGAACAGCTGGTAGAACAAAACTCACACGGCACTTCATTGTGCAGAGTAGTTACCTCTGCTGTTTTTTATAGCTCATTTGAAAGCACAACAAACGGCTTTCTGTAGTTCATGGATATTAACTTTCCTAAATGTCCTCAGACAAAAACTCTGATCATTACATGATATGCATTTTTCTCTACCAAAGAAAAGTTCCAGCAGTATTGCCTTTGAAAGAAAGACTGGAATCAGTCTCCCACTTGTTTCTTGTCCAAAACTTGGTTGCCAATTAGACTGAGCTCTGCACTGAAAAGTCATCCACCTGTAAAAAGGCTTTGATAAGAATTGACAGTTCCCAGCCTCTTGCATCACCTTACCTTCTTTGTTCCCAGACAGAGAAATAAGAAAGGCCACTCCCTGAATAGGTGGGAACTTTTTTCATTTACTGCCATTCTTCTGATTACCAGTAAATGCTTATATGAACGGTCAACTCCCTGTACTCCCAATGACAAACAATTAAATTAGGAAATAGTGTGAAGAGATCCTGTGTCTCCAAAGTTTTGAGGTAAAGCAGTCTGCATCTTTTTCATAGATGAGCACACCAAAAAACTCTCAAACACACTCTGAATGGCTTGTGCTAAGTCTTATACAAACACGGAATAAATACTGTAAATGGAGGAAGTCTGAAGTGTTCAGTGCTGCAGAATAAAAATAAGAATTGTGCTTTTGTGTCTTTGCAGATGAATCCCCCTCTCTGTCCAATCTTGCTCTTAGACAGGCAATTTTGGCTTATAGTACACTTTAGAAAGACCTTTCTACTCTTTGCGTGCTAGGTGTGTACAATGTGTGGGGCTGCTGCA
Source organism: Sterrhoptilus dennistouni (assembly GCA_013397095.1). NCBI lineage: Eukaryota > Metazoa > Chordata > Aves > Passeriformes > Zosteropidae > Sterrhoptilus > Sterrhoptilus dennistouni. The sequence goes on along the minus strand of VWZU01017400.1, from coordinate 512,952 downwards.
AGAGAATAGGCTGCCTTCTGCCCAAAACTCTGCAGCTAAACATGTTCAGCTGCTCTCAGGGAAGGCATGTCTCCCATTCCTCCCAAAGGTTACCCCTAATACATCTGGAATAGCCATGAAGCAGTAGAGACAGCTTTTTCTGTTGCCCACCTAAGAGCCTTCCAAAGAAGGTGCGGTGTATATGAACAAAATGACTCACCACAAGTGCCGAAAGGATGAAGTGTTACACATATTGAACAGTGAATTTCTAAACTTGCATTTTGAGCTGCTGTAGATGTCTAGGCATGTTTAAAAAAGATTTGTGTAGGTAATCTTAAAAGCAGTATGCTTTGATACCACTAGCATCAAATGAAGCCTAAGGATCAAATGCTTGAAGGTGGATCCAACATGTGTAATAAAAGAGGAATATGATCCAAATGGTCCTTGCATTTTGTGGTGATGCTATTCCAACACAGCATGTAACTGCTAGTTTACGAGGAGAGAACAGGAAGTATGTTGTGCCTCTACATAATTAAGTAATAATACATGTCCTGATGTTTCTTAATGGTCTTGATTATATTCTCTGAGTGAACTGGAGCTGGAGAGAAAGTCAGGCTTTTACTGGAGACTGAATTCTGAATTTGGGCACTAGAGAGTGCAAGACTAATATTTCCTATACTATTTTTAGCCTGCTTTCCTGAGGAAATGTACATTATGAGATTGTACTGTTTATTTGTCTGTCACTGTTCTGTCTCCCTAATAATTTTATAATCAAATAATTGGTGGATTGTTTTTTTAATGAAATTTGGAAATTAGCAGTTAGAATAAGGAAACAGTGCCATCAGTTAAGAAAAAGTCAGTGGATGTGAACTGATAGGCACAGAGTAGCTACTGGTGACCCACCCTGTAACAGTGTCTCAACACATATGGAGGGAAGTTGAGTTCCTATAGAACAGGAAACCTAGGAGAGGGACCTAACAGGAAAAAAATGTACACATCCACACATATTTTGTAAGATAATGTGCCTTTTAAAACTGGCCAAATTTTACTTTGTGTAGGTCTTACTCAGGACAGCTGTGTTTCAGGAATGCCTTTCAAGTTGATCCATGTGTGTATATTGTTCCTTTAGCACATCAGCAGATTTCTGGGAACTAGAGGGATGGAAGTTCCAGGTATTATTTCTCCCTCAGTTTCCTGAGATACCGTATATGTATGCTCTGACCTTGTCTGCTGGAGCAGTGTTTTCCTCTGCTTTGACTGGAAATCTAAGCTGTATTCACAGTTCTCACAGCTGATTCTGCGGCACGCAGAAAATGCCTGACAGCTATCAGCCCACACATCCAATAACAACTGGTTCCTTCCTCTTCCTGGGGAAGAGTAACATCCTCTGAGGAGAAGTGTCCCCCGAGGAATGCAGGAACAGCAGCAAGCCTTTCACACAGGAAATTACTACTATAGCACTTGTAGAAAAGTGTTTCTGTCACTTGGCTTGTCAGTCTGTAATGAGCTTCCTGCTGACCTAGATGATGATTTACTACTGATCTAAATGCCATTTGTGAGTCATTTAGCTTAATAGAAGTTAATGAAATTATCATTCAGTGGCTCTGCTACCCTGTAAGCACCTAGTTTAACTTCTTTTATACAGCAGTACAAATAAAGTTTTCAACTTCTTAGTATTCACAGGACTTTAATAATTCTGAGATTGCACATTTTGTGGGACTAAGGAGCAATGGAATGCTTAGTTTAGCTCATAATGCATATGTCTTTAAGAAGGCTGCAAGGTTTTATTTTTGTTTATCTTAAGTTGCATAATAAAGCTGAGCTACAGATCAAGTATGTCAGAAACCAAGATTGTAAAGCTAAAATACTGCCCTTGAATTACCCGTTGTTCTTAAATAAAACTGGAGTATAAGTTTAGCACAACATGCTTGCAACTGTGTGGTAGAAGCTTGACTATAAAATGAAATTTATTTATATATAAAACCCATATGTTACTCCAAATTGTTAAAGCAAGTTTGTTATAAAAGCAAACACTTGAATACTGATTTAATGTTTTCTTTTTTTTCCTAAATGACGGTACTTAAACAAGTGCTAGCAAATTCTGTTTATCACTTAGAGTGATATCTAAACCCAGAGAATGCTTTCTGACTAAATGCTTGTTAAGAGTGTTTTCCAAATATATTAGTTGTTCCAATAGAACACATCTCTCCTTGAAGCCATGCTGCATTACTGTCGAGTTTCAGTAAGAGATGTAGTTACTTGCTTATGAGTCACATCCAAAAAATTACATAGGTTGCTTAAAACAAGAATGAAAAAATGTGACTTTTCAAATAAAATTGAGCAACTAAGGAAAAAGAATTCTTCAGCAGATAGATGCTTGATATAGGAAAACATCTTGACTTGTATCTTCCACCAAAACAGTGTGGGGGTTAAAAATTAGGTAGAACAATGCTAAAGGAGGATTTCACAGTAATTTTATCTTAATGACTGTTTTTATCTGGTTAATTCCATGCAAGTCAATTCCCTGATCTGTTCAGCTGTCCAAACACTAATATGAGCACAAAGGAAAAAAATGAGAAAAAAATTAGAGATGAAGGAGTAGATCAGAGCTGGCTGTAACCTAACTGAATTGACTGATGTCTGTGGAGCCATGTATCTAGAGTGATTGTGCTATAATACAGGTGTGTTGTGTGCATGCAACAGCTGAACGTCTTTCTTAAGATGCAGTGGGAAAAAATAGGAGGAAAGGAGGTGGTAATAATGGTCTCCTTTTGTTCAAGCAGTACCTATGTTGGATTCAGTTTGGGGATTTCTTGAGCCTAAGAGGATTCTGATTTCTTCTGTTGCATGGCTGTAACATAAACAGCAGGTAACAGAGACTGAACGGAGGCAGCTCCATCCTTTTTGCTTGAATTGGAAGCATTGTAAAATAAAAACTGAGAATATATGATATCAGAGGAAAGCAAGTGAGAAACAGTCTATGGTTAGCTATTCTGGAAGAGGAACACTGGATTCTGTTGCCTTTTTACAGTAAAAAGTATTTGGGAAAAAAAAATATGAGTAGCTCTGTTGGTGACACCATCAGTGGAGGTACATGGCATTACTGCTCTGAAAAATTGGTTGGTTGCATTTGGGTTTGTTCTTTTTTTCTCTGTATCTGCTGACATATGATACTCTGGTTGAAGGAGGGAAGTGGGGAGGAGAGAGATGTTGTCCTCTGGCATGTTCTAAGTGCATGGATATTTCCTGCACATCATCAAGGTGTGAGTTCCACTCTGCATGGTAGATCCTGAAGCGAAGGCATCGCAATGCGACTCTGAGTTAAATATTCCAGTATTTTTGTTGCAAAGGAAGACTCCTTACTTGCAATAGAGATTTTAAATAATTGCTTTATACTTAAAACGTTCTTAGGTTAAGCATTATCAAGTGTTCCTCACTGAAAAGGCTACTCCTCCAAGATGTTTCCTCCTTCCTTACATCTCTTAGGAAAGGAATTCAGTGTCCATACTTCTAATTTTTGCTAGTGTAGTGCAATAGAACAATACTATTTGCTTAGCACTTTCAGTTAATTGCATGTAAGATACTGTTAATTCTTCACTCAGTAACCTTATTATAAAGTTTTATCATTTTGTCCAGTTATGTGTCATTATAGATCTTTTCAACACCTCTGCTTTCTATTGCTTATTACTCAATAGTGTATTCTTCTCTGATGTCTTGCATGTGTACAAAGTTGCATTTTGACAGTTGAATGAAGTCAGAATGCCAAGTGACCATGACTGTTTTAATAGTTTACAGGATGCCTTTTTTGTCACCTCTAAACTTGATTTTCCAGATCGCTGGTACGTTTTGTATGGGACTAAAACAAGAGCAGTTTTCAATGGAGTCACTAAAACCAGCATAATTCTGCAGTGTCTTTCTGATTTAACTGTTTTTGAAGAAACACTAGTAGATAATTGAGTGCCTGATGCATTACCACCTAAAATACATTAATAAAATTGTAGCATGCATTTAAAAAAAGGGGATGATTTTGTCAGTCCAAGTTTGACTAAATATTTCATTAGAGAGGTCTTCAGTTTGAGCAACCATTTATTTTTGTCCCCTCAAACTATATTGATGTTAGGCCTTAAATATTTGCTCTGTATGTCCTAAGTCAACTTTTTAGTTGATTTTTTGGCTTTTTCCTGACATAGTTCTCATGCTGTCTGTGACCTGTGACCACATAATTGTCCTGTTTATGCTTTGTGATTACTGATGGAATTTCAGCTTCCCCACTCCCCTGATATTTTCTCCATTATTGCAGGATATATTAAAAATCAGTAACATTATCTGACTTGTGAAATTATTTCAAAACCAATAGTCTTTTTTGCTGTCATTGGAGTAGAAAGTATTTTGCCAGAAATGCAATTACAATGTTTATTATCTTCTGAAATGGAAGATAAAAATACCTCATTAGACACATTAAAAATATGCATAATGCTTTAACACCTCTTTCTAATAAGTATGCTGTTGCTGGGGCTTCTTTTGTTTCTGATACTTTTTAAGTACCAATAATCCTTGAGTTATAGTTATTTTTCAAGAGTGTAAAGGGCCTATCAGACCACTCCAAAGTTAACATTTCTTGAATGTTTATTCTATAAAATATTGTATATAAAATACACATATTGTATGTAATTATCAAATTTCTCAGTTTCTACTGTTGCCTAATTTGATTCCAATCACAGTAAATTGTAAAACTCAACTAACTTAAGTACAAAGTTGTTCTGGTGCTACCAAAGCAATTTTTTACAATCCCACCTCTGAACAAAGCAGGACTAAGTATTATTTTTACCTGAACTAACAGGACAGCTTGTCCAAACCTTCACCATATTTACTAATCCTGAGCACTGAAATAGCTCAGATTTGGACTTTTCAGATTTGAAATAGCTCAGAATGGACTTTTGCTACTTTCTCCAGGTATTTTGTGAAATCTAATAAAAGCACATAAATTTGACTTCTCAATCAAAATTTTGAAGCTTCATTTTATCCTTATGGGAGCTTTTTGTGACACTATTGTTGAAGTGCTTGATGTCCTTTTGAAACCTTCACCATCCACCACTATAGGCACAGTACTTCGTTAACAAAAGCCTTGGTAAAATGCTGAGAAAGAAACCCTGTTTCTTCTATTACAGAGTGAAAAATATTTTTTTATGGCTATATTCACTATAGTCAGAGAATTTCAGTTCCAAGCTATGAAATATTGGACTCTTTTTTTGTTGTTGTTGTTTTTTCTTCTCTTTTGCAGGTAGTAGTATCTGTATTTTTGGCCAAGTGTTCAAGCTGTTAGGCTGGCCCTGTTGGATTTAACTCTACTATGCTGGATTGCTAACTTAATTTCAAATTATATTAACTCTTTGATGTTTTCCTGTAAGTAATTTGTATTAGAGGAGATTTGAAACTTGCTTCTATGGAGTAAACAAACTCAGTGGTGTTGTCCATAGCCACCAAGTGGTATTACCACCTGTGGTTACTGCCGCGCTGAAAGGAAATCAAAGCTGCCAGATCTCAGCTAAGAAGAGATTTCTCTGTGCAATCTTTGTGTGGACACCCTGCCCCCATAGCATCCCCTAACAGGAGGTAATTTAGATTTGTCTGTGCAACAAAGTTTTGTTATGGCAAAAGTTATATTGATATGAGGTAGCAAAATAAGAAATTTTATACCATTAGCACCGACAGTTACCCCGATAAAAACCATTGATAGAGATGCAGCTGTGCTGGCAGAAAGGAGTTTCTTTTAGCTTTGCATATAACTTTGAAAGTGCGTGTATATGCATATAAGTATATAGTCATGTAGGGGCCGGCAAAGAGCTCCTGTGTGCTCCTGCAGCAGTGCCTGAAGGGAGGCTCTGCAGCACAGGCAGCTCTGCCCTGTGCCAGCCTCCTGGGCTTGAGGAGCACCAGACCTCTGCTCTGGGCAGGCTGGAGCCCCGGGACTGCAGCCCTGCTCAGCTTTCTGCAGGCCTCAGGAGAACGTTATTCACAGCCTTCAGTTCTTTTTCTGGCAGAGTCTGTCTCTTCAGGATTTTGTCTTCAGTAATTTTTTGTTCATTCTTATTAAGAGGTCAGTTTAAGACAGAAGTGTATTCCTTTAGTTCTTATTTGCATACAGTGTAAGTTATTCAAGATTAGTTTTGCCCCAACAGACTAAGTATGAAAGCCTTATCTAGGAGAAATCGGTTGCATGTTGTAAAGTATATTCTTTTATATATTTTTTTTTCTCAGGAGTAAACATGCCTTCAAGAAAAAGAAATTCCTCTGGTTTTGTTGATCAATCTCTTTTCATTGTAAATTCATATTGAATATGGATATACTGAGTGACTTTGAATCAGATAAAGGAAGTGCTGTCCTTTATATATAACTTAAGACTCTGTGCAGCAAACTCACCATTACCAGGTGTTGTTTCTTTGTAAAGTTCAGTTAGACTTTTTTATCTAAGTACTGGTCTAAAGGCCAATTCAGTTTTTTTCAGTAGGGGGAAGGAAGGGGACAGAAAGGAGTCATGAGCAGGCAGGCCAGAAGAATGGCTGTCATTTCTCTGATTAGATGTGTCCTTCCCTGGTGAGGATGCTATACTCTCTCTCACACTCTGAAGGTAACCCTGCCTCCTTCCTCCCACATACTTGACATCTCCGAACCCCTACAATCTGCTATTTGAAGTACAGGGAGTTTGCCCACATGCTAAGAAAGTCCTAGGGCTTTTATACTTTTGTTTTTATTCATTAACATTTGTAATATCAAAAATAGCAGAATATTCTATTTATAGTGGTAGAAAGGAGGTCTCGTCCACATAGAGTTATTAATTTTCTGTCATTACTTCATTCTAGTGAGTCATTATGTTTCCTATTTCTCTTACAAGTATTCCTTCTGCCCTCCTTTAGCTTTTCTCTGCCCCAGAATGTCTAAGAAGTTCAAGCAGAGTATGAAATACAATTTTTGTTAGGACTCTATGTAGGTAAAAAGAAGCTATTATGAAAACTTTTTTGTTAAATTTCAGCCATAAGATGTTTTCTTGGGTATGCATGCAAGCAGTCCAAAGTAATTTGCATAAATTAAACTTGCCTACTTTATTTTATAATTTTATATAGTAGGAAATGCTTCTATAGTGTCATGTTATTTCTCCTTAGCTTTACAAAGCTTCTTGCTGAAGATGAAAATATATTGGAGGTAATTGATTGCCTTTCTTCTACAGGGTACATTTTTATCTTTTAGTGCATGTGGTGCAAGTGTTTTTATAACTTATGAAAGCGTTTGAATATAGTCTTCCTGAACTGTTATTTTAGAATTGACTTCCAGGCAGGGGATTCTCACCTTTGGAAATTGAACCTCCAATGATTTCTGCCTGGTTTGTTTTGTATGTTCATGATATGCTTTGAGGATTTTTATTTGGTTGGTTGTTGGGGGCTTTTCTTTGTTTGTTTATTGTTTTGTGGGTTTTTTTGTTCAGTTGGCTTTTCATTATCAAATCCTAACTTTTCGCCAGTATTGCTTGTTTTTTGGGGAGAAATCCTTAGTTTTTTCTAAAAGTTTAAACAGATGCAGACTCTGTGCAGGGTACTGTTAGTGTTAGAAATTAACATCAATGAGCAAATTAGAAAGAAAAAATCACCCGGTTTTAAGTAAAGTTTATTACTGATGATCTGAGAGTTTAGAAAGAAGTATTTCAGGAATTTTATTTCTTTCTAACTGGATGCACTCAAATATTTGTGGACTTCTAAGAGGTTTTTATTAGGGAAATAGAAATAATTTTTTTATGTCTCATGGAGAAAACAAGGCTGATTCTATGTTCTTTTTCAGTGCTTTCTTGAAATGGATGAAATACAGAGAAAATATTTTTGTTCTGTACTAGATTCTATATACATGGAATCATAAAACACTGATTGCATTGGATGTACTCTCTTTTACAGTGTTTTCTCAAACCAGAAGCAGCACTCTGGGGAAAAAGATAACATAAGAAAACCACGTAGTCAGTTTCTCATTATGTGTGTGAAAGGATGCTTGTAAAATGTGATATAATTTCTTTGCATAGAACTTTCAGGCTATCTTGAGATTTGCCTATGGACAGGAGAGTTTATTATTTCATGCCATCACAGGAATACTAAATTCAATATAGCTATCATCCTGATAGAAGTAAATAACTCTGATTAATCAGACCATAGCTGTAAGTGCATCAGGATTTCAGTTAATTTTGAACAGATAATAAAATAAAGAACCCCACCAAAGTAAGCTACTAGTTTTCATTCTTTTGTACTGGTCTTATGGCCTCTATAAATTCCTTTAGTTTCAGGCTGAATTTGCTTTTTTCAAGTGTTATGCTCTTCCATCTTAGGTGAAAATGCCAGTTTTGCTGAAGAATACAGTCTGATAATTTGGCCTGTTTTATTTATTGGCTGTGAGTTTGTAACCTGGTACCACCGCTCATGATCAGGCTCTAAACTGATGGATGTTTAGAGTGTCCTTAGACGCTCCTTAGAGCTATCTTCAGTGTCCTTCAAGGTGTTTCCATGTCAGACTGGATGTGATGCACATCTGTTAAGTGCTTTAAATTTTTTATTTCAGCTTAGGTGTTTTTTTTAAAAGCTGGAGAAGATTATGATGTGTAAGATGACATGAAAGACTTTGATTGAAGTGTGAAAGTTTGTGTTAAAAGTTTTGAGTGCACACTGCTCAAGCTAGAAATGTTTAGTAGAACTTTGTTCTGGATGCACTGCATAGTTTATCTGTACTTTACTGCTTGAGTGCAAAACTTCATTAAAGTTTGCAAATAAACGATTCCAGAGCTACTTCATCAGCTAACATGGGGCAGAAAGCCACAGTTGGCACATGGCAAGTTGTTGCTTTGCTGATTCATGTGTCTGCAAGAGGAGAGGAAATGAAGAGTGCTGTCATGAGCTGAAACTACAGGGAAGTTTTCTTCAGTAGGAACTGATAAAACAGATTGTGATTTAACATACTCAGTGTTAGACTAATAGATCAGAGAGCTCTTTTATGTGGATCACTCATTGACTGAAAAAAAAATTCAAAGCAGTAGAAATGATCTGCGAGTAATTAGGTCCTATAAAAAAACAAAACAAAACAAAACAAAACAAAAAAAAAAAAAAAAAAAAACACACAGAAAAAAAAAAAAACCACAGAGAAAAAAATAACTCTTGAATGGTTAAATTTAGCATTTCCACAGTGAACCATTTTTATATGAGGGTAGGTTCACAAGAGGAGGAAAAAAGCAGTGATAATGGTAGTGCTGTTACTCCTGAGAATTTCCCATGATTTCAAATAACCAAAAGACACAGGAATTCAGCATCTGGTAAGGTAGGACACTGCTCTGTTATGTCTTTGCTCTTTGGTCTGTTTGAGCTTAATGCCCTAGTTATGACTAATTATTTGTAGTTGTTTTAATCACAGTATCAGAAGTATTTTACTATTAGTAGGCAAATGTACCATGTGTTCAAAATTTAAAGGTTTATTTTTAAAAAGCAGACCATGCCAATTTTTGTGATTCATTAGGAAGCTTACCAATATCACTTTTTTATAAGCCATCCTAATTATGAGATCTCCAAGATATGCTTTTAGAAATGGTGGTCTGCAGTTTCTGACTGTGGAGCTCGTAGAAGATTGAAGCCTGTTGATAGCTAATTGAGTGACAGAGACTTGTACTTTTTTTTTCTTTTTTTTTCCCTTGAGGGATTTTTTTTTTATTTCTATAAATAAAACTGCTCAGGAATCCTTATATATAGATGCATTTTACTCAGATTCTATTCTTAACAGTCATGAAGCAAAGGGAGACTGAGATGCAGTGTTTGTGTCTATGGGCTGTGTGAATGTTTCATGGGAAAGCATTTGGGAACAGCCAGAGGTGATTAAGGTTATGTGTAAGGATTTTTCACAAACTGATCAAGTACCACCCACAGAGTTTTGGCTATTTTGCTTGACAGAAACCAAAGATGAGCAATTATGGTTTGTTGTTTGTGACATCATTTTATAAGCTAAATTTAATTTTCTGCTGAACATCCGCTGGTAATGTCATGGTAATGACTTCCTATTGATTAATTAAATCTGTTCCTTTTCCTCCTTATTTGTAACTTGCATGAAGTTGCCGAAATGTGGGTTTGTGTTATTACTAATGGGCTGTGAATGGAAACACTGTACACATTTTAATTTTCTTCTTTGCTTTGCTCAGAAGTAACAATTTAAAATTGATTGCCTTATTAAAATTTATTCTCTCAAAATAAGCTATAGCTCTGATGACTTTCATAATAGTTTGGGTTTTTCTGAATAATGAGACATTTTTACTCCATTGCTGGTGACATACAGAGTTGTTGTTTATGAATTAGTAGCATTTCAAGTACTTTAAAAAGGGGATAATTTGAAGGAAAGACAACATTTAATTCTTGAAGCATTTCATGTGAAATAGACTGTGAGTAGAAAGACTTTCTTTTAAAAGAACTTAATTTAAATTAAAATGCTATGCTGAATGAAAGTGTTGGACATGAACTGACTGGTGTCCAAAAGTAAAGGAAATCTATTGAGAAGTTGAAAATTAAAAATGGTCTTGTTACATTTCTCCTGCAAATTTTGAAAATTCAATTATTTGCTTATCTGTGTTTCATTTTTGACAAACGTCAAGGTCTTTGCCTTACTTCTATAAATGCTTTCACGTTCTATTCTGCTCCTAAGTCTTTGAATATGTAACAGAAAAATCTCAATTTGCTGCTTAACCCAGTAAATTAAAAGAAGACTTTTCCACTAGTCTGACTTGCAGACTAGTCAGACTGCTGGTGGCAGTTTACTGAGATACAAAACGTTCTTTCACAGCCTATTTGCCTGATATATTGAACTTTGGACCAATTTTACTGTAGGAAAAAGGTGGTGATACTTTTCATAGATTAGCATTTGCTCTCTTTACTGAATTGACAGCTTTCCTCCTTGGGCTGAAAGAATCTCTTTAGGCTGGGTTTAAGAGCAAAATTTGTAATCACTTTATGGGAGCTTATACTGAGATTTCTACTTAATTTTCAGTGTGAAGTGCAGTCATCTTTTTTGAAGAGAAACAGAAACACCAACATCAGAGTAAATCTATTTTTAGAACTTGGCAATATCTAATAACCTCAGATCATTTTCATCTCCTTTTCCATTCATTTAAATTAATTTTAAATCATCATAAATCACAGACAGCAATTTTTGAGAGTCATTGAATGCTAAATCTATTTTTTATTAATTTTGAGTACTGGAGGACTAATAGATTATCCTTGGGACACTGAACTTGTGAGGCAGAATGTCTTTAAGCAAAGTCAGAGAGTATCAGAGTTTACAGTTACATCTGTTCTGTCTGTGCCAATTAATTGCTTGTATCATTCAAAAGCAAGAAAATGAATGTACTTCCCATAACATAAGTACAAGTAGCTTTGTAAACATTAGGCAAACAATAGTAAGTTTATTTACAGTGAACTTATTAATGCTGGTGTCTGGGAAGACCTGGGTTCTAGGTCAGGTCTTACTCACACTTTCTTATTTCCTTCATAGTTAAGGAGCGTGAGCTTGCAGAACTGTGCTAACCTGAGGTGAGAAGTTCTGGCAAATGGTTTCCTGGAGCTTTCAGGAACTGAATTACTTCAGAGAACCCTCCTCTTCCTTAGGCTTGATTAAAATCAGCAATAGATGCTATAATTTTCAGAGAACACATAGAGGTGTCTACAAAATACAATTGCATGAGATTTACAAATTGTCCCTGCACTGAGTGTTTTTCACTGATGCTTTTAACTTCCTTTATCAACTGCCTGAGTTTCTGAAGGCAGGTGATAACTGGGCAGGTTTACTGCTGCCATGCAGAATCTATAATGCTTGAGTTCTGCCTGGTTTTCCTGCAAAGTGTTCCATCTACAAGCCTCCAATTTTCCTAAAATTCATTGCAACTTAATCAGTCAGTTCTTTATCTCTCTGTCAAATTTAGCTTATCCTGGCTGAGGTTTGAAATCTTCTGGGCAAAGAGTCAAGATTTACAGACAAAGGCCAGGTTTCTGTAAGCTCCCTCTCTTCCTGTTTTTCTGGATAAATCACTGAGAAGTCTGTTCTAACAGACTCTCCCATTGCAGTTAAATACAAGAGTGTTCTTCAGAGCGTGATTAGTTGTAAGACAGGAGTTTTTTACCACATGGCAATATTTTGTCTTTAACATTTGAATGCCAAATTTAACTTAATCTTTCCCATGTTAATCAACATTTGAGACTATATTCATCTTCTGATTTAGTAAACATGCCAAAGCCTTCCATTAATACTGTTTCCCAAGAACCTCAGCTACATCTTCATAATTTGGAAATAACACAGTGAATATGAGTTCTTCTAGGACTTAATTAACAGTATCTCGTAGCTCAAGATCTTTGTAAAGGGAAGATATGGACAGTCTTAAGATACAACAATCCTATATATGTTCATCTGAAAGTACATGGGATACACTGAGAGTCAAAATATCCCAAGATACTTGAAATGCTTTCTTTTGAAGACTTCTTAAACTTTAAAGTAAGGAGCTGATACAAAGTAAAATTAAATGAGTAATTTTCTGCCTATCTTTTCCAAAAACCAAACCATTTGTAGTCTGTTTCATTTTGTGCTAAAGTTATTCTTTTATAATATACAACTCTTTGGAATAATTTGAAGTTGGCATAGCAAATTTTTTTTCATGTTGAAAAAAAAATTAAATTCATGGAGAGGGAGATGTAATCAAACCCTCTAGTTATGAATAGGAAAGTTCTGGGTTCATATCCTTTCTCTTTTGGAATTTTTATTAATTTGATTCCCTTTTATAAAAAATATAAAGCCCCTCATGGGAACAGAACTTGCCTGTTCCTGGCTGAACATTCTAGATACTGAACTAAAGCTTTCTGTTGACCAGTGACATAACTTTAGCAGCATGGCTGGAGAGAGTACCCCTTCTTTCACTGTTTTGTGCATTTAAAAGGCAACAGCCTGGCCGACAAAGCATTGCTCTATGATTCACAAGTTTAAGTAGACTTGAACAGAGAAGGCCAGTTCTCTTAGTCCAATGCAAATGTTATAACCATTAGGTCTTTCTGTAGAATAGCCTTGTATGTTTAATGTTTGAAATCTCTAGTTTGATGTTTAGCACAGTTTTGTTTTTGCCACACCCTGGTATTAATACACATCACTGATAGATTTCAGTGTTAGTTGCATCACCCATTCATTATTTGACATGCCTGGTTTATTTGCCTAAGTCAATCACCAAGCACAGAAAGGAGGGCTGAAAGGAAACTGGAAGTATCTTGCTCTGTTTCTTTGTTCATAAAGAAATCAATGAAAGTGATGTCAGTGAATACCATGGTACTAGCAAACCTTGAAATGGGCTCACTCTGGTTTCATAGCATTGTCACTTAAGGTCTGAAGAACATACCTGGTTATCTGCCCCTGTTTCTACTAATGTCATACTCTGCACTTCCTGGTTCTTTCCTGGAGGATTGAGACCTGTCCTTGCAGAATATAGCTGCAGAATGGAACTTTTAACCCAGAGAGGGTTGTAAGACTTTCTTCTTTGCTCTCTTAACTCACCACAGTCTCTGCTTCCAGCCATTTCCCACCACACAGGACTGTGCAGGATGGCACTTAAGATTCAGGAATGTTATTGGGGACAATGCAGCAGTATAAGTTCACAATAATATTGATATGATTTAGTATTACTTAAATTTAAAATAGTTACATTATCATAGTGGCAGTATTTAATCCATCAGTCTCTGATCCTATGTGATTCAAAGGCAGAGTCAACTACATGTAAATCATTCTCGACAGGAACTCATCAGCGTGCATAGGTAATCTTGTAAAACTCTGCCAATAATTCTGCCTCGTAATTTACATTCTACAAGATTATTTTAGAGACTTAGGGGTTTTTTTTTAAATGTTTGACAATGATTTTAATACTCTCTGTTTTGAAAATCTGTTCAGCCTTAGAACATAAATATATTTTGGGCACATTGTAAATATTTTGTATTTAAATACATCAGGTGAGACTAAAATTTCCCCTTTACATAGCTAATGGATATTTTTGTGAGCTTTCAATAAATTCCAGAGAAATAGTTTAATTGTAACCACTTAAAAGGTTTACTTTGTAAATGTAGTTATTTCAAATGTAATTAGAAATAGTAAAACTTAACTACCACAATTTATTTCAGTGTAAAAGTAAACTAAAATTGTCTGAAGATATAAGAAGTTTTCAAAGAAATCTCAGTAAGTCATTAATTAATTAGGTAAAGTTGTTGTGAAGGAATTTCTAATGAATTAGTGATGATTTAGCCTTTCATGACTCAAAAACACCATTAAGAACTTCAAGGCACAGACAAACCCAAATTGGTAGGGAAGATCATGCTCTCTCACTTAACTATGATGTATAAACTGTGCATCAGGCTATTTCTCTCAATGTTGCATTGTGTGGATCTTTTCTGTTGTTTCCTTCTCCCATTTTCTGAAGGAATCAGTTTTTCAAAAAGTACCATCACTGAACAAAGACTAAACACTATTTTTTTATGATTCTGAAATAAGAGGTTGGTTCATACTAAATGATAGCTTCATACTATAAAGTTGGAATGAGTGATTGTGGTCATCTAGTCACATATGGATTTTTCATCCATATGACTAGTCTGAGTGAATTTCTTTGTTGACCAGAGCTGTCTTTTTGAAGAAAACACCCCTCATTGATTGTATTTATTCAAGCCCTGGTGGTACTGCACATAGCTCTTCAATCATATGTACCTGAAATATGTACCCAAACACTGCTAAGATTTCCCTTATTGTCTCATCCATCACAGCTGGAATTCTCTCTTAGGTCAGAACAAATTGAAGTGTTATGAATTGGACCTGGTTAAAAAGCAAATCTGATTGTCCTTGTGTGTGTGCATATATGTGGAGATTTTTTTTTAATTAAAAGCCTGACTTTTGGCTCTCCTGTCTTATGGTATGGTTACACTTAAATGAAGACAAAGGCAGCTGGATCTTCAAATTATGTTTCTGTATTCAAGAGTCCTGGAAAAAGTGAAGAACTGCAGAATCCCCTTGCTTCTTCCTTGGCAAGAAGATCGAAAAGGAAGGCAGAGAATGAGAGCGGGTCAGCCATGCATAGTGTGAAACAGCGCAGAGGTGTCTCCCCCTCCCTGGACCGTGCTTTGAACCGCATTGTGGGGCAGCTGGATATGTTAACTCTAGTAAGTATGCAATAACAGGTGACACTTAAATGACACTGCTACCAAAGGGCAACAATGCTCTGGAGTCACGTTCAGAACATTAAAGACTACAGGGTTATTTTGAATAGCTCTATAGTCAAGTGACTGTTTTGGTGTTTTCCTTTCAGAAAATATTGATTGCATGTGTTTTGTTTGCTAAAGTGAAAGCTTCCTGGTATATAATCATAAAGATTGTTGCTGTATTTTTAACTCTGGTTGAAGAGAATTGCTGTTTTTCAGTAGTGAGATCTAGGGTAGTTTTGTTAAAAGCCAGTTGTTTAGCAGACATTTCAGCTGGAACAATCACGCACTAGCAGGGGATGAACAAAGTAAATTGGCAATGTACCAATAAATCCCTTTCCAAACTTAGTGTGCGAGATGTTGGCTTAGGTAGGAATACAAGCAGTGCAGTAAGTCCTAGTGCCAGTTTGTGCCAAACTGCACAAATACTAGTCTCAGTCAGTGACTCTGAGTCACTTGTTTGCAAATGCTCAATACATCTTTTTAATCCAGACTTAGTTTGTTTTAAGGTACTTCTTTGTAGTCTGTAATGTATTGACATTATATCACTTCAAAATGGAGGAGCTGAGGGTTTTTTTCTGTGATCTTCTGCAATGTGTATGTTAAGTAGGAAGTTAGTAGGTTTTTGGAAGTATAGAGTCAAGTCATGAGTTGAGAATTATTTGTGTAGTAAGTTGGATGGAAAAGAAACTGCCAGCTTGGGTCCAAAAACCTACTTTTTCTGATGAAGATAATCTCTTAGAGTATGAATGCCTTTTAATAGTATATTTTTTTCTCACTTCCTTTTCTTGAGGATGCCTTAAAAGTTTCTTTTAAGTTTTTGAAAGATAGAATTTGTGGTCACAATGATGGCTGTTTTTCTATTGAAATATTTTCACATGGTATTTCAAGTACTTTACATTATGCATATATGTATTTCTCTTTCTCAGGGAAAATGTTTTGTGAAAACAAAAACCTTTAGACAATCTCCATGGAGTTGAAACCATAATTTTTAAATACAGTTTTAAATAGTGGAATAGCTAAGGATAAGCCATCTTACAGCTTTTTTTCCTATAGAACTAAAATTACTTTTCTTATGTTACTGTGTTGCACACTTTTATAATACTGTGTGAGTAATTGAAATTGTTCTCTTCTTCATGCAGACTATTTCAGTCCTGGAACAACGTCTTACTTGTACTGAAGATAAATTGAAAGAATACATAAAAGATCAGCAAAAAATGTTACTTAAGGAAAAACAGAACTAATAAAATATGAAAGTGAACTATGTTGATGAATATGTTTCATAAAATCACAAGAAATGTTTCTTCGCTGGATTTTGCTATAAGCAGAAATATCAAATGAAAGTAATAAAAATAGAAGAAATTAAAACAAAAGTTTTAAACATAGGTAATAAGCAGATATTCTGGTTATCTATTGAATGAAGTGTAGCCCACTCAAAACTAATATTTTCCAAATAATTTCCATGGAACACTCCAGGACTCTTATTTCAACCTAACAAGATTTTTGAATATAACTAAGCCACTAATAGATGAATAGCAGTTACTATGCAGGTTACCACTGTGCTGATTTTTTAAATTCAGGCAAGGATTGTGAAAATCATGTTCTTCGTGCTAAGACAACATTACTTAAATTAGATAAAACATCATACCAAAAATGCCAGAGGTGTTCTTTGTCCTTTACATATTCTCAAGTGTTTTACCAAAAAGTAGTGAGTTATTCTGTATCTTCTAAACATTTTAGTAATGATTGCAAAATGTAGTGTGAAAACTTTTAGTTAAAAATACAAAAATTAAGTAATTTGAACTTTGAAGCTGTAATTGCATCTATGTGAATGCAGCTGCAAAACTGATGCATTTAAACACTTCTGCATATTGCATCCCCATCAAAATTCACTTTTCATATTTACAGAAACAAAAATCAGCTTTATACTTCTGAAGAATATATTTGAACAAAACACAAAACTATGCAAAAATCTAGATCATAAATACTAAAGATTCTTATCCTGTGAGAATGTCCACATGTGCTCAAGCTTTGCATGGTATGAATGTACCCCATCACGTAGTGCATTGTCAGACATAAGTCAGGAAAAACTTTGCAGTGTATGATGATTTGGGTTTTATTTTTAATAAAAATGAAATTCTTAGGTGATTTTGCATCTTATTTTTAATGAAAAATATTTATTTTCTTTATATCTATCTGTTATTTTTTTAAATGGCAATTTCAGGACACCTGTTGTAAATCTACAACAAATCTACAAGTCAAAACTAGGTAATCATCCTTTTCTGTAACTTTACATGTATGTTGAAAAATAGGACCCTTGAAATGGGGGAGCATTTAAATCCAATTCTGCAACTGACTGTACATTGATAAAGCCCATTTCCTGGGCTGAACCTCAGTAACATCAACAGAGTTCAGCTTTAGTACATGAGCTTGTACATTTGCATTTGAGTGCAAATATGACTGCAGTTCAAGCCACAGAAATGTGTAGTCAATTTTTCTTGGATAACTTATTTTTTCTCTCAGCAGTCACCTTCAGATAGCCAGACATCACCTCACTTCCTTGGTTAACTCTGATTTTTACCAATAGGTACTCCATATTTGCAGCTGAGTCTTGAGCACTACTGGTTATGGCAAAGAAGCAGTCTCTTATAAAATTTTTGGATGCAACTCTTTCTAGGCAGGGTCCTAACCACAGATCTTTTGTCAAAGAATGATCTTATGTGTTCCAGCCTGACCTTTGATTATGCAATTGTTTATACTGCTATATAACACAAAGTTATGTAAATGTTGTCTTTTAGATCAAATGTACTTTATGAATTTGCAAATACTCTTGTGGTTTTTGCCTTTTCATGTCTCCATTAGAAGACACAAAACCATGTAGCTGTTGAAATTTTTGCTTTTTTCTTATTTTCTCTTGGTGGACTACATATGTCATGTCTTAAATCTGCAGATTTTTTCTTTTAAGTTTTTTCAGGATTGTTTATCAATAAGATTTGGATACTTCTTTTACTTCCATATTTTTTAATAAAATCTCTACTGAAATTTTCCCTTCTGCCTTAGCTCCTACCACTAATCTCTATTTCTTTTCAGTACCTATTATCTGGAGCATTTACTACTTAATCCAGATTATTCCTCTGTTGTTTGTGAATCTGGTAAACCAACATAACTTGTCAACTTAAGACATGTTATTGTCACTCTGTTGGGTGGTCTGTTGATACTGAAACCCAACATGATGATACTTGGGAGGATGTCTGGTCATGGTTGCTTGAAAACAGGATGGATGTATTTTCCTCAAGATGTGATGGCTCTCCTAAAACACAGCCACGACGATCTAACATGATGTTTCTTTTCAAAAAGCATCAATGTGGGCAAGTTATCTTATTCTCTTGATCCATATAATTTATGGAACAGAATCCGTATAATAAAGTTATGGAACAGAAATGCTTCCTTTTAAAAGCACCTGCCAAGGCTGTTAAACTCCCACAAGCATTTACTCTAGGGTTTGTACTCTGTCAGATAACTGATGACTTTACTAATTTGAATTATGAAACTAGAGGAAAATGACTGCTGTTTAGTCTTAGTTGGGCTTTTGTACTATGTGAAAAAATAATTGTGTGGATCTTTAAATTATGAAAATTATATCTGTATTGGAGACTGCATTGAAGTACTGATAGCCCATACATGTTCTGAACAAGCTCAACAATGTACCTGATGCAGTAGAGTTTCCCTCAGGGTAAATTATCCCTCTGATACTAAATATAAATAGGCCACCCTGTTGGAGAAAGACTGCTTCCAGCTTTCAGGCCTGCTACTGCAAAAAATGGCTCAATTACTAATTAAAAAGAATGACATGTAGTAGATCCCCAGGGTTTGTGTGTCGAGAGAGAGAAGGTGGTGGCAGGAACAGTTGTTGCTGGGAGACTGTCTCTGGAGAAACCCAACTTCAAATTCCTCAAGTGTCAAAGTACTGCGCAGTAGCTCAGCAGCTCATTGCAACGTACTTGAGCAGACATTTCAAACTAAAAATGCTCTTCCAAATTGAAAGAAATGCTACCAATTGTTAATTCAGCATTCACTTTTGCTATTGTTAATGTATTTTTTATCGATTTAGGGTTTTGGAAAACCAGTTCCCAGAGGTGAACGCATCTGAACAATTCCCTTGTCTTTAGGGGATTGTTGTTTCTTGCTTTTATGCATGTAAGATAATAATTAGGTTTTTCATTATCATTTTCATGGTGAGAAATCTAAACTGTAGTTTTAAATTTTGATTATATCAATCTTCTAGCTGGAAAAATGGTGGTAGAATTGGTTCTTATTTTCATTTTAGGATGTCCTGAACAGATCCATATAGCATGAGGTATTTGAAAAATGCAATTTACTATCTTTATTTATATCTATTTAAATAAATAAACATGCTGTACTATTTTTAGGGTAAACAAAGTTCTTTCTTCTTCCTAGATGGTTTTTTTACAGTGTTTCTGAATTGTTTTCATTGCTATATCACAGCATAAAATCACTCTTGATTTTTCTACTGAGCGACAGTAGCCAGAATGTAGCTATTTCCAGGGACATAGCATTATGTAACCTGTTTACCTTGTAAGACTTGTAAAAATCAGAAATTCTGTACTCATTGCCCCAAACAATTAATGAATATGTATGTTCACAGTGGATCCAGGAACAGTATGTTTTTGTCAGGGTACCCCCTCAGGGACTTTTGCACGCTTCGGATGCATAATACAATTGAAGCTGTTTCTTTGTGAGAAAATAGGTTAATGACTTGCCAAAAGGCAGCTGTTAATTGGAAAAAGTGCATACAAGTCCTTTTATTTACAATGTATATGGGTTGCATTTGTTATGACTTGCATCCAAGAACAGGTGCAATTTCAATTGACTCAGCTAACAGGATGTGCTGAGTGCACTCCTCACCAATTTCACCAGAAATTTTAAATCCAGAAGAAAAAAGAGTTTCTAAACTAGTCAGTGAGTGATAAGCTGCATTTATTATCTGTCATAGAGCATATTTATAACTTAATATTGTACCTAAAATTAAACATCTTAATAATATGAAAATAAAATCTTTCATTGTTGATCGATATTTTCAAATTTTACTGGTGAGCACTGAGGTACCTTATATGAGACAAAATGTGTCATCCTTTCCAAATTATTTATTTTTAAGACAGTCAGCAAGCAATTCTAGACAAGAGACAACCAGTGTAATTGTAAATAAAACTTAAAGCAGAAAAATTGTCTTTTTCACTAACACATTTCCTGCCGTGAAGCTTACACAATCAGGTCAAGGTCTTTGCCTTGCCTTGCTTCATTTTCCCACAGTTCAGAAGCAAAAATTAATGAAACGGGTGGGAAAAAAAACTATGTGGATGTGTCAGGGTCAAAAGAGCTGCTGTTGGATAGTTTCATAATTCTCTTCAGAGGTCTCTGGGAATTCCTAGGCTACTCATTCAAGTGCACTGCAATCCCAGCTTTGGTTTGTGTTCATATACCTAGCCTAACCTCATCCTTCAAAAGTCTGAGGAGGGCTGGATATGAAATTCCTCTGCCTGGGGTCTATCGACAGTCTAAAGCAGTGCAGGAAAATTTAGTTCAAGACCGAGCATTGGCATTAATGAGGGTACTGAGACTGCTGGTGTCTGGGGTTATACAATTTTCCCAGGCCTATAGCAAGGACCTGCTCAGTGCACTTGTGGAAGCAGGAATGGACTGAGAAGAAATACTGAGAGTCTCAATGTATAAATATAGAATTCTGCAGCTCCCAGTAGCAGTTAGGTTTGTAAGTCCATCTATGGCCTGTGTCCTTACAGACCTGGGTAAAAAAGAGGAACCTTGTTTCTCTTCAGAGCCACTGAAGAGGACTCAATTGCCAAAAGAGGAAAAAGGAAAGACAATCACTGACTGTCTTTTTCATCCATTTGTGCTTTGTAATGTAATGAAATTGTAGCTCTGTCTTGGGTTTTTATCTCCTCCTAATCCCCAGAGGAAATCCCTGTTCCTTTTAGAGAGATAAAACCTTAAGACACAGAAGGTAGCAAGAGCTGGGAGTCTCTATGCTAAAGGGTGTCACTGAACCCTCTTCTGGCCACAGTAGTGAAAGCCAAAGGCCTGCAATGCTTACTCTAAAACCTGTGTAGAAGGTCAATTCTCCCTTAAGATTCAGGAAAAGATTTATAGCATTCATAAGAAAGCGTGTTTGTGTAAGTCTGCTGTTTACTGGGACTCCATGAACAAGTGTCAGAGAGACACAAGTCTGGGAAGGTCAAAGCAGTAAAATTCTCCCATTTCTTCTAAGAAAGATTTAGGTGAGCCATATGCAAAAAGTCCTACTGCTTTGTGCTACCTGCATCTTGCACATCTCAGAAATGTTTAAAATGAAGTAGACTTGGTTGATAAAAAGAACAGCAGCAATGCTTTCTCATCAGTGTCCTAGTTGAACATTTTTTAATTAATATTTTCTTTCCATGATACATGCTGGGACTGCAAGACCCAGGATGTTTGCTAAAGCCTAAAAGGAGTAATTTGAAAGAGAAAGATGAGATGGTTGGTGATGGTTTCTGACAAAGTCCAATTGCTGTGCTGAGTACTTGGGGGTATTCTGTTAAACTTAAGTGATGTCTCACCTAAAATTTGATGTGAGCAAGAGCAGCATTTAGCCCTTAGTCTAAGACTTGAAAATTTTTGTATTTTACAAAAACAGCTTTCACTTCTAAGAAAATTATATAAATGTGTTAAAATGCCATTAACTTTTCAGTTAAGCAATGAGTCTAATGATGCAAAAACATAGATTATACTTGATTATATGTAACCATACTGAGTGATTTCAGTCTGCTCTGATGTTTCTCTGCAGCTTCATTGCTGAAACACTGTGAGCTTTTGTGCAGCTTCTGCAATTTATTCAGCATAGACTTAGCCTATAAATAGCTGCATTATTGAAAGACCGTGGAGGTTCATTAGAGAAATTGTGAAAGTCTCCTTGGAGCCAGGGCTGATATACTACCACTCCAAATTACCGAAGAGTGTCAGCATGTGGGTAAGACTAAGCATGAAGCTGAGCTTTTGGCCATGCAGCAGCAGCAATGCCCATCTCGAGCATTCCCCTGTCAGCCCGCCTGCAGACTCTCACAAAGCACAGTGCACTTCTTGCTGGCTCTGGGCACAGGGACAAAAGTACAACATGTGGGAACTTGTGGTCACACTGATCTTGTCCCAAACCAGAGGCAGGACATAGCCAGGGTGTCTGCTGGGGGCCAGGGCCGCAGGACATCCTGCCGATGCACCTCCCCACCAGTGCGGGCACAGCCAGGGAGATTAGTCATCTTAAAATCACACACAGGCATAAGTGCTTTGCTGACTCAATAGGAAGTCACTGCTTGAAATCGGTGGGACTTCCCACATGATTGAATTTACACGCTGGAAATGTCTTAATCTTGGGCACTGTGTTCACATAACTGGGAGGCAAAAAAAAATAATTTGAATTTCAGCTGATGTCTGTTTTCTTTAAAGGTACTCAAGAAACAAATACACCAGTTAACTTGAGCTTCTGATTGGTTTAAAAGGCTACTTTGCTATTTATTTCACAACTGTATGAATTAGAGCCTCCCAGGTCTGGCTCTGGTTCTCAGGTAAATAAAGACAATGAGGACTAGGTCCCCAGTTTGTATGCAGACCTTCTCCTACAGCCTTTTGGGTACTACTTTGGAAGAGATGGTAGACCAAGAGAGGTTTCCAGTATCACTCAAAACCATAAAAGAGGAAATACCTCTTGCCTTTTTTTATTTGATGAAGAAAAATGCTGTCAACCATCCAGGTATTCCAAGTTGTGTATATATTTTCTACATTTCTCTCTTTTCTCTAAATGCTCTAGTTAGTAATTTCAAACTATGAGAGAGTTATGCCCTTGTTACAGAATCTGCATTTGGGGGAGAAGTTATTAATATTTCCTATCTAATGGACTTGGTAGGAATAAGGAGGAATTAATAACAAACAGCCTGTAATATTTGAAAAATGCTATTCAGAAAGGAAAGATGATGGATACAGTAAAATTGCTTCATCTTCACCGTTACTTCTATGTTTGTGTACATTTTAGGGTAACAAAGCTCAGCTTTCACCACTTGTGGGAGATCAGACTGAAATGCTTGAGAGCCCATTTTTAAATTTTGCTCCATATAAGGAGTCACTTACAAAACTATATATAATGTAGCCTCTTAATGTTAGCTATGACACACCCAGTTTCTTTCCTCTTTTTTTTTTTTTTTTCTTTTATTATGTAAGGAATGATTATTCCATCAGGATCAGGGGTTGGGAGGTTTCTGTCAGCCCAGGTTTTTGTCAGAGAATGCCAATTTGTCGTAAGCAAAATGTTTTGCAGAAGCGTCTCTGTTTGAATGAACTTCCGATGAAAACACAGGGCAAGTTTCCATCACAAGCCTGCCTGACTTCCTGCCAGCTTGCCTGGCAGCTCTCCAGGCTCCATGGCTCCAGGATGGCTCTGGACTGAACCTGTCATTCTTCCTGACTTCTTTTACCTTTTTTTTTTTTTTTTTTTTTTAAATTAGAGGGAAAAGGTCTTGACAGAAACACGCGTTAGTTCTGCTTGGCTTTTTCTGATTGTCCTGAACTGGACATTTTGATAGTAAGGACCTTGCATAGCCCAGTCCCATGTTTTATTATGTGGGAGACCCAGGGCAGTTTTCCTCCCTTCCTGGGAAGCTGCTTCAGTTAAACTGCCTTGGAAATGAAATATTTTTCGTATCACACTGAGCTTCATTTTTGAAGACTTTCAGGAGACTTCCCAGTGCCAATATTGTTTATTTTCTAAAATGCCCAATTGTCTTGTGGTTTCTCCATGCTAGCAGTGCCCTTCAGCACTGTGTCCTTCACTCACTTCCTCCAGGCCAGTTTCTGGGACAGAGGCTGACTGTCTTCTGGTCACTCTGGCCAATTGTGGGCATGAGGTGGTTTCTTGGGACCTTGGACACAGAGATACATTCTAGAAAGCCATCTTGGTGGCCAGCTGCTGATGGTTTGGCTGCTGCTCTGTGTTTTATCTGCTCCATCTCCCCTTGGAGCCAGAGATATTTCTCTTCACTTCAGTCTGAATCACCTGGGGGTGCCGGATGT
Organism: Sterrhoptilus dennistouni; assembly: GCA_013397095.1. Classification (NCBI taxonomy): domain Eukaryota; kingdom Metazoa; phylum Chordata; class Aves; order Passeriformes; family Zosteropidae; genus Sterrhoptilus; species Sterrhoptilus dennistouni. Next base: position 488,569 of record VWZU01017400.1, on the reverse strand, counting down.
TTCATTCCTTCTCTTTAATGTGGGGTGATCTGAGGACAGGGCCTTGTGCAGGCATGTGCTGGGATCCTGTGGGCTCAATGGGTGAAATAAGCTGTGGAAGGCAGATGACTTCCCTTCCGCCTCAGGGCTTATGTCACAGGTGGTCACCTTTATCTGCCTTTGTACTCCAAACTCTTAAACTCTAACAACATCCTACACTTGTTTTTTAACTTCAGTCCATGAGCATCAGTATATTGTGTCTGTGTATCTGGGTTAACTTGGTTTTGAAAACCATTTGACTGAGAAGAAATATCTGGCCAATATCAAGAAGATCTGGTGATTTAACCTCTGAAGTTGGCTTGGTCTTGGTGTTACCAAACAACAAAATCCAGCTGCAAGCATCATTTTAATATTCTCTTTAAGCAATGGAGTATCTCATTTTTTCCAGACATCTTAGTTTTAGTTTCTCAATCAGTGGCCCATTACATCTGAAAGTGAATTGCTCAAGAGGCTGGCACAGCCAGCAAGATCAGCTTTGTATTTCTGTCACAGCATGACCAGGAGCTATAGAAAGACTTGGAGAAGTGATGCCCTCCAGTGTAATTTTCTAGGCAATGTTGTAAGACCTGCCAGACTCTGAAACTTCCAAGGAGAAGAGGCTTCAAGTTTTCAGGGTGTGAGAGGAAGAGACAACGCCAGCAGAGACTGAATGCAGGCAGAGAGAGATAGGGAGAGGAAAAATATGAACCCCATTCTCCTTAAATGCAGCCTCTGATAATTTGGTTGTAGTCTTCACAAATGGACTGACAAGCTCTGCCTCCTTCTGCACTAATATTTGTCATGCCTATAATGTCCATCCTTCTGTAGCTCACCAGTTCTTTGCTTATCTCTTCTGCTCTCTGTATTCACCCTCTCTTCTCTCCCGTCCTTTTCCTCTGAAAAATTATTTTACAACCGGCAATTACTGCACTTGGCTGAAGTCTTGTTGGGCATATCAGGAAGTGTTCTGGATCACTCATGGGTGGAGTTTCCCAAAAGCATCAATTTGGTATTAATACTGTATAAACAATGGCGCTGTCAAGCTCTGAATATCATGAGGCAACCTCAAAATGTTGTGCCTTCTTGCAGATTTCTCTCATGGTTACCTCACATGACAAAGCCAGCGTGGTCTTCACAGTCACACAGCAAAACCTCAGTGTATGCCAGGAGAAACCTCCCTCATGTTCACATGTTTCTTTCCATTGGCCTGAAGCATCTGTACCAATCCTCTTTGGTAGAAGCCTGTCCTAGCAGCCATTAAGAAGTTATGGTGGGTGACAGAGTTAGAAGTGTAGGCACATTTTCAAACCTGCACGTGAATTACCAAGCTCACTTCTGCCAGCTGTCATGGTATAACAAGCTGTATAATAATGACATTGTTTGTAACAGCTATGGAATAGTTTGAATCAGGACATTGTCTGTAAGAGCATTTAAAGTAAATATTACAGTTCTTACAATGTTAATATGGCTTGACATAGAGGATCACTTAACTCATTTGGGAGCTCTTACTCCTGGTTAGGAAAGCTCATATAATTACTTCAATCACAGACTTGGTGTGCCACAAATAGCCCTCCTTTCCTGCATTTCTTCTTGTAAGAGGCTGTTTGCATACACTTCCCAACATTTGAATGAAATTTTCCATGCTAGGTATCCTTTTCTGGATGAAATTTTCTAGAAATTCTCTGCTTTTTTAAAGAATAAGATAATATGTGACCTCCCCCTTTAGACCTTGGCTGGAGCCTTTCTGGCATCAGAAAGCATAAAGACAGCTGATGGGAAATAAATGGTGCAGGAGACATTTCTTCTGAGGACACAGGCAGGCAGCTCACTGAAAGCTGTCACAGTGAATGAGCTAGGCCAGACCAAATGCGAATACAGTGGGACCAAGACTAGCTCAGCATGGAGATGAGACTGGGGTAAGGAGATGAAGGAGTGGATCTGAGAAACACAGAGTGGCTGGGGACTAGACAAGACACTGAGAAGTCTGGAGAAGGACTGTAGTGTTTGGAGAAGTCTAGCTTGGAGCAAAGGGAAGAAATGGCTCTGGTCCATTAGATCCTGTTTCCTAACACTTTGCAAAGCAGCCTCTTGCTCAACTAAACAACTATGGAGCCATTTGCTTGGTATTTTCCCCAACTGCTCACTTTCCCTGTGGCATGAGCTAGCGTGGCAGTTAACACCCTGCTTGTGTTGTTGATTTCTTCACCCGTTCAAGAGGTGAGGATCAATGTGGAGAATCTAAAAGCATAAAGAAAATGCATACAGAGAAAACTATCTAGATCTGTATGTTTAAATGCTTTTACAAAGCCAACGTTTGAGAAATGAATTTTATCTCTGCATCTGTATCATCAGCCTGGCAGCTGTACTCTGTGTAGGAAGCAGTGGGATGGAGATCTGAAAAGGCTGGCAAGGAGGGGGATGTAAAGCCCAAAACCTGGAGACTGCAAAGTTATAAGGAAGTGTTTTGAATTCTCATTGAGATCTGAGATACCCTACAAGGGAGAAAGCAACAGAGTTTAAATCAAGAGACAATGAAAAGCAGTGCTGTGCTTATAGGTCAAGTCAATAGTTTTTATGTTGATGGGAAGATAAAGAGGAAGGACCTTGTGAAAACTAGGAATGAGAAAAGCTGCAGATGAAGATGCCTGTTCTCCTGCCTGAGAAAAGGATTCTGCTATCTAACAATGGTTTTATGAATCATAGACCATGTTTATTTGTTGCTCTTCCTATTTGGTTTTATAATGGGAAATGCATCCTTTTGCATTTTTCAAAATCATTTTGGTGCTTGCAGATTGATTTGCCACACTAACATCCTCTCTCCATCTCTATCCATTCAGCCTCTATTAAGTGGCTCATACTGCTTTCCTCTCGTGTATTCACATCCCTGCTGACTCCAAGATACGTTCCAATCTAAGTGCCCTGCAGCATTTTCCCCTGGCCGATTCTTCAGCAGTGGCACTGAGAGGGTCTCACCTTATCTACTGTGCCTGCTTCTCCAAGTCTATTGAAGGCTGAAGGTCCTGCTCACCACCTCAATGCTTGTCCTGCTGTATTGGTCAAGCACAGGAAGCTTCATACCTGGGAAAAGTGCTGGGTAAAGCACAGCATCATCAGGGAGCTTTGAAAGGTTTGATTTCCTACAAAGCCCAGCATGGCCACTGAGAATGCTTAACCTCAAGCTGTGTCTGTTGTTTCCTGATTTGCTCCTGATTGCTCCAAGAGTCCCTGGCAATGTGTGCAATGCTTGGCTGTGTGTTGAGGGGAGACAGGGCTTGCTTTAAAGCACATGGTGAGGGTTTGGAGCTGCAGCCTCAGGTAAATGCAGGGGCAAAGAGAAAGGAAACCTGCTCAGTGAACTAGAAATTCCCACACTCTGTTGTCAAACATGCTTGTTCACTGGTGTGGAAAAGGGAAGCTGAGGAGAAGAGAAATGAATTTGAATGCATTTAAATTGGGATTATGGGCATATGGCGTGGTGTCATTTGTTTTCCTCTTCCTGCTCTGCAGTGGGGCTCTAATACCTTCACACATTTGCCTTTATTTGCCATGTCAAAAGAGAAGACAGCAACTGGCTTTTTTCTCCTCTTGTTTGGGGCCACTAAAAGCTCTCACTTTACATTGAACTTTGCCAAAGGAACAATCATAATTTTCAAAAAAACTGCAGCCAGATCACAAAAACAGATTAAGCAGCTCTGACTTATTTTTATTAAATTTTTCAGCTGCTCCTTGGAGGACCTTTGCTGTTTTCCAGCACCAGAAAGGGATAGATTAAAGGGGGGAGAGGAGACATGATGGACACAGTACCACATGTACATAATTCACCAGCAGCTGGATAGTTAGGTTTTATTGTTATGATAGTATATTTAGTGTTTTGTAAAAAGCTACTTAGGGAGCTGCTTCCCTTGTTGTACAGAAGTTTGATAGGTGTACGATTCAGACATAAGCCTTTAATTGTGCCCAGCATCATGCAAAAGCAATTTCAACTCTCTCCCCTGTCTCATGCAGCATCTTGGGATGCTCTGCATTTGAATGTGAACAAGCTATTGTTTAACATGGCTTTAAATCATTACAGAAATATTCTGTAGCATCCGCTGGGAAAGGCTGCTTCCATCTGTCCGTTTCATTTCTCACAGTTGCTTTGGGAACCAGGGCCAGCAATCACAGAAATTTTGTTTAAAGGTTAACCACAGAGTAGCATGATCTTCATACACTGTGAAAGCTAATAATGGGTGAAGGTGTTGCTCAGAAACATTTAAAGAGGAATGCAAAGCTTAAGGCTAAGCATCTTTCTCAATCTTCACATAAGTCTTTCCGCTCATTTTCCAGAACTGTGTATAGCACAGTATAGAATTTGCAAGGGACTTACAAGCCAATGCCCACTTCAAATAAAATGTCTCTTAACAGTGTTGTAGGCAGTCTCCTCTTGGCACCCCTGACACAAACACTCTGTAGTCGAATTTGGCCAGCTCAGTGCCATGGCATCACAGCCTGACTCAAACTCTGAGTCTGTAGCTCCTGGAAAAATGTCAAGCCTATTATTTTTCTTCTGAGAAATATGTATTTTTTATTATGGCTTAGACTTGCAGAAAAAGTATAACACACTGCCTAATGTTTTTCCATATATCCAATATTTGATGCTGCTATTGTCCCAGAGTTTCTGTTTCAAATAATGAGAGGGAAAAAAAAAAAAAAGAAAAACTGTATTAAATTTGCATCAAAGGAAAGCTGGGGAAGCAGAAACATGAATAACAAACACATGCATAATATGATTCTGAACAAAGGAACCTGTGCTGTCAGTGCAGGGATGGGCTGTGTGGGAACACATGTGTGTCATTGTAGTGTATTGCTAACACATGTGAGGTCATCCAGACATGCTTGGGGCAGATGACATCACTGTTTGAAAGTAAATTTGATAGAATATAGTTTGTAGGTACTGTGGCAAAAAATATCATTAAATTGTAGTGAATTTCACCCACTAAGAGCTCCGAAGCAGTTCAGCAGTTTTTCTTCTTCATCAGCTTGCAATGTTCCCAGCTTTTTAAATGAAATGCAGAGCATGGCCAAGGGAACACAGCTCCGCATGGAAGTGAGGATGCGTTTGTCTAGAGCAACAGGAAGGTTCTTGGTTCAAAGCCCTTCCACAGGAACTGAGGACTAGTCTTAAAGGTACCTCAGATTGTTGTGGAAGTGATTCAATACATTATAGTTGTTACACAAAAATGCTTGACATTTTTCAGTAATAGTCCTGTTTTGGGTTGATTTCACCAGATATTTGGAATCTTGAACAAACAGTTTCTCTTACTCTGAATATATTTTTGCTTTCCTTTACAAGCAGCTCTGGCCCCTGTTCTGCTGTCCTTCATATCACCCTCAAACCAAGGCAGCACTGCACTGACTGGCTGGCCTTTATCTTGGGATTCTCCAAATGTTCAGCACCCGTAACATTGCAGCAGATTTTCAGCAGCGAGCAGCCATCAGTCATGGTAATTACAGTTTAGGCCAAATTCTCAGAAGAGCTTGGCATACTGCCCCAGATCTGGTCCCAGACATGGATACATAATGCTTTCCTGCAGGAATCACAGCTCTGCTTTTGGGATCCACCTAATTCCATACGCCAAGAGCTGCAGTCAGGATGAAGGTGGCAGCTAAGTGCCTGTCATACATGCTGATGCTGGTTTGTTATACTTGTGGTGAAAGAGAAAGACAAAAAATGAGAATCGAGCTATTAGAAAATGATAGTTATGAACACTCATTTTCTGTTACTAAAATCAGGTGTCTGGCTCACCTGATTTTAGTAACAGGGATTTTAGTATGCAGGGATTGAGGTGAAAATAGCCACTTAAATTTTGGCACAGTGTAGCTAAACATACTAGAGCAGGTCTTTAAACCTTGGTGCCCTAAATTGCTTTTAATGGATCTCCAAATAGTACCTAAGGAAACCCAGATCTATATTCATTATGTTGGTGTCTTAAATTTCCATCTATATTATCACTGAAAGATGCTTAGAGCTGCACAAATTCAAAACAGTTGAAAAAAAATTCACTGGAACAGAATTATAATCAACCTTAAAATAGTAGTTTTCACTACAGTAAACACTAAAGTCAGTTGTAGGTTTCTTGAATTTCTGCCTCCCCAAAGGCAGACCCAAGGGTAAAATAAGCTAGATGAAATCAGTGAATGCAGTGTCAGGGTTATCCAAGGGCTTGTTGGCATTTCTAATTGACCCTCAAAAACTATTCTACCTATTTTGGGAACACACTGAATGAAGGCAGTTGACCAACTTTTACATTAATCTAAACACACGTTAAAAGACAGACAATGAGGGGGAAAAAAAGCCCAAAGGAAAAGTCCCCAAGCCAAAACCAAACAAGTGACCAAAGGCCCCTGCCAGTCCTTTGAGGTGGGCAGAGCCCCATGAGTTGCAGCCAGAGCTGCCCCAGCCCGGATGTGAGGCAGGAAGCTGTGCCAGCAGGGAGATGCCGAGTGGGGCTTGGCCTGAGGGCAGACCCTGCTGCTCCTGCTGTATTTCAGTGCACTGCCAGGGTGGGCCAGCTGCCATGCCCCAGTACTACAGAGAGTAAAGTGCTCACAGTGTGCCTGCCTGAGCACTTGCACAAAGTCCCACCACATGCACAGAGAGCTGCTGAAGCTTTGCTCTGCCAAGGTCAGTGGGAATTTGTTCACTGAGTGGTGCAGGCAGGATTTCCCCCCATGGAAACACCTCCTCCCGGATGCATGTGCGTGTGACTGTTTGTGTATATACATACACTTTACCGTACAAAGTACTTACAGGAAGGCATCTTCTCTCTTTAAATATTTTTTTCAACTTCAGATTGCATGAAGTCAGGTCCTCACTGTCACAGTTTCTCACAGCTTAATGGTGTTAAAGAGCCCTTCTTGCTCCCGACTGCTGCAATAACAATCAGGGTGGGAGGAAAGGGAAATGAGCATGCAGCACATGCTGTACCTTCCAGCCACCAGCTATTGTTAAGAGCACATTGCTCCAGACAGAGTGGCAGCAAGGCATGGGGTGGGAAGCAGGTGTAACCTGCCAGGAACACCAGTCTAGCAAAAGTTGATTTTTAAATCAGATGAGTACTCATACTTCTCTGATGCCTCTTGTTACCACACTGAAAGAGGTTTTGCATTCCTCTTGCTCGACACATGAAAGCTTAACAAACATCTCTATGGCAAACCAAGAGCTCACTTTCTCATGCTGGCACTTCAGTCATTCACCTGCAAAGTCAATAATAATTTTTTTCTTCGACTACCTATCATAACACAGCATTTCACGTGCAACAGTTTGCTCTCAGGAAGCTTGTTCCCAGGCACTTTTGCCATAGTTGGGTTCTTTACAAAATAGTCTTCAATCTCTCCTCCTTTCTTGCCCTGCTTGTCCAGCTTAGTATTTTTCCACTTTCTTCAGAAAGTCCCACCAGCAAAGGCTTCCCAGGCTGTGGTAGCCCCAGTGCAGCACTTTGCTCAAGCTAAGTCTGCACAGCTGTGTAGCCTGGCACTATTGACAAGGTTTGAACTGCTGCTAGTTGGCCCAAGCCCAATTCAGGTCCCTCACTCCCTGAATCCAAATGCAATGTGTTGGAGAGCTAGTCAGCCCTTGCTGAACCCCAGTGCTATTTACAGACACTCTTTAGGATGTTTTATAAACATCAATGTGTAGGTCCTTGCCACAGTGCATGAGGCCAGCAGCCCACACATTCAAACCTCTTCTTTGCTTCAGTGTGGGAGCTGCAGTGCAATGCTAAAGTGTATTTGTGATCACGTTTAAGTGATCTCCAGTAATACCTTGATTTCAGATACCTTCCTGTGTCTGCTAAGCACTCACTCACATAGTGTGCAATGCAATACAAATGAACATGTTCAGCCCAGGTGCCACACCATAAAAAAAGTACGATGAAAGAACATCCCATCTATGCCTGCTTCTACCCATCAGGACAGTCTGTCTGCTTCTTTTCCTCCACCAAAGCCTGGAGATGAAGTATAGGCATCATATACACCCTGCTCTTGAAATGCCTTCTATGGCTGGCTGTTCTCTGTCCAGGATTATCCTTCTGCAGCAGGACACTGCTGCTTTACAAGGGAGTCAGTTGACCACAAAAAGGCCTGACATTTTCTGTGCCTCACTAAGAATTTTCTTCACTTGTCCTTATACTTCTTTTTGCCTCATAGTTATTGGTCCTGTTTTACCAGAGGATAATTTTTGGGAAAGAGAATCCGCCCCAGTTTCCTGTCCCACATGCAGCAGCTCTCAACTCCAGTTGAACATTGCTTGGTTGTCTTCAGGAGCTAGCTCAATACCTTGCCAAATCCCTGACTGTCTTCCTCTCCAGCAGCTTTTGCATCACTCACAGGTGATATTGCCCTGTTCCTGGTAGCTTGGCTTACTTGACTGGGCTGAAATGATGCTGAAAAACAATGGGAAAAAACCCTCAGAAATTATTTTTCCCTCGAGGAAAAATCTCCTCTTTAAATAGTCCACTTGCATTTAGGAGGAAAAAGACAATTTTTATCTCATTAACATATGGTTCCCCAGACATCTGCACTTCTGAGCTCTGTACCTAATTTATGTTCATTCCTAACACATATGATTTAACTTGGAGCTATGATGTACAGACTCAGACTATGAGAAAAAGACTAGAGAATCAGTATTAGTAATCAGTTCAGCTTTATTTCACTCAGCAGTGACTCTGGATGACTTACCAGTGATTTTGGACTGAAGAAAATACAACTGTCCTGTGCTGCAGTGGAGTGCACCCATCTGCACCCTGAGAGCTGTCGTTACCTCCTCATCTATTGCTTTCCACTTGTGGCAGCATCACTTCATCTAGTCCACAGTAACTGCCATTTGCATTGCCAACAAACCTTTAAAATGTTCTGAATTTCATACCAGGAAAGGCCATAAGATGCATTTTCTATGTCAAATGCCTCAGAAACTGTTCCTGTGCTACCATAAAATCATATGCAAGATACATGGGGATAAAGTTCTATGTTACTTGTAGTTTTTGCTGCAAATGTTTTTAAGTACGGGTATATTATACCCTAATAAATAATTTTATATATTGCTTTGCATCTTTGCTTGTGTGATTAAGAAATGAAGATGGGAAGGGTAAGAATCCATTCCCATGTGGGACTGGGCTGCCACAGTACTGCATGAAAACACAGTGAATGCAAAGTCCAGTCTCCCCTGTACCCTAAGTGCCCCTGTAAGAAGAACAAATTTGTCTGATTCTCACAGAGATATAATGACAGATGGTCTCAAATCTGTTTCCAACCCAGTGTCCAGGCTGCCGAACTGTCTGGGAGACAAACAGTGCCATTGGGATGATGGCTTAAAGCTGCCAGGATTCCTGGCTTGTAGGGATCACAACACATCCATGCCTGTACTGCTGCCAGAGATGAGGCAAGTAGTAGGATGGCTGTGTCCCATGAGGCTAAACCCAAACCCATCAGCAACACAGAGCTGGCTGGGACATGAGAGTATCAGCTCCTGAGACAGAAAAGAGAGACTCAGGCTGTCTCCAGTGTGCCTCCATTGGAGCATGAACCACACAGCCAGGCCAGATCTTCTTCAAGCCACTGAAGTGCCAGCTCACTAGGTTGTGCCATTTCCCAAAGGATTTATTAGCTGAAGCAGAGAACCTGCCTGGGGACCACTTGCTCACTGCCACCACAGCTACCCCATTTCTTCAGAAACCAGAGTACAGGGAAGGTAGGACAGTGATACCTAAGCCTTCTGTGGGAATTGGATGTAACATGTATTATTCCCATTATCAGGAGTAGCAAAGGAAATCCTTCAGCAAAGGAAATCCACATGTCATTTTATAACGTTAGGCAAACAGACAACATAGTAACCCTTGCACTGGCTCCTCCATCACCACGCCTCAAAACTCAGGTGCAGCTGATCACGAAGTCATTGAGGCTGGAAAAGATCTCTAAGATCATCGAGTCCAACCATTAACCCAGAGCCACTGTTCACCATGAAACCATAGCATAGATGATACGTGTCACTGGAGAGATGCTTACGTGCAGCTCCCATCTGCACAGTATTTCTTTTTTAACTCCTTGCGCTAAATAGCACCTTTCAGTGTTGGATTTGCTAAAAGCACTTGTATTCTTGTCATGTTCTGTTCCCAGAAGTCCAGGAGGACTTCAGTGGGAGCAGTAATACTATCTCTGTCTCTGTAGACTCTTTCCTTACTAAATATTTTCAGCATCTAGATGGCCAAAAAAATCAAATTTGACTTTTATAAATTGAAATATCTAAAATAATAAAAGGAAAAATCAGTTAATATCTTAATTTGTAGCAGTTTTTATAAAGACTAATAAAACATACATTATACAAATCCGTTTCTGACAAGACTTCTAATTTTTAGGAAAATTTGATGTCACTGTAGCTTGCTAGATTAAAAGGAAGATAAAATTTGACATGTTGAAAATGCCCTTAAAGTGGGAATTCCCAGTTTTAATCTACCCTGAAGATCACACAAACAACATTTCATATTTTTATGACAGCAGATCAGAACAGCAACATTCCTTTTTTCCATATGGCAAGGATGATGTAAAACAATATCTGGAGCAAGAAGAAAAAAATAATATGTGACTGATTGGAATACAAAGAAGAAGAACTTCATTGAAATTATCTTTTTAGAGCATCATCTCACATAGCTCAGAACCTCTCAGCATGAGTCTGGCATAAAGCTGTGCTATGCCAAACTTCTCCTTCAAGGGCTTCCAATTCAGGCTGAGAGCTAAAGGTGCAAAATCGGGCTCTGGGCATCCTGCTCTGGCTGACCCTTGCTCTGAGCAGGGCACTTGGACTGGATGGTCTCCAGACATCCCTCTCTATTGCTCAAATAGCCCTTTTTTTCTCCAAACCTTAATCACAGACTGCCTCCCTGTTGGTCTCTTCCCTGCTGTCTTCTCCCCAGAAGTTACCTTCCCACAGACCGCTCGGGCGACCGTAGGAGTCACCGCTGTCCCCTGCCGTGGAGCCTGCACTGGGCTGCTCCTCTCAGTGACCAGCACACCCTTCCTGCTGCCTGCCTGCCTGCCTCTTGCAATGGCATTGTCCCCCTGGGGAGAGGGTGTTATTGCAACAAGGCTGTGTTTTCACTACCTAAACCAGTCAGCTTTCTTTACAGAAAAATGGCTGTTTTGAATGGCTTTTTTTGTCAGTGACGAAATTCTGTGCTTCCAAGCATTTTTGAGACACAGGCAGGGCAGCCACTGAGGGAACAACACTGGGCCAAACCAGAAACCCTGCTGGGCAGCACCAAAATAACCAATTGCTTCATAGCCCATTAAAGAGTGAACAGCCTAAAAATTATCTTGCACTAGTGGCATCAGTCTTCTACGACTCCCTTCCAGGAGGCTGAGATGAACCACTCATTCACAAGCATTACAATGTCCCCAGATGCAAACACCAGGAAACACCCTAACATCCACTTTTCAAATAAAAAGTGACAAAGAGAAGTCAGTAGGTCTTACTTAGGCCAGAGCTATGGAAAAAAAAATGCAGAAATCTAAGTAGCTGCCCTGAACTCACCATTTTTTAACAAAAATGAGAGATCTTTTGACATATTAGATTTTCAGTGATGCTGCTTATGCTGTGCTCTTTTGGCAATTTGTGAGTTGAATATGGAACCTGGGACATCATACTAAATTTGTATTCATTTTAAGGCAGAGTTTAAGTATCTCTTGCTTGTGGAGAAGGAATTAACTTTTTTCCCCCCTAATGATGTAGTTCAGTGTCTTGCACACTTATTTTACAATCTTTTGTAAATCAATCTGTCACCATGTTGGCATGTCTACTTAGAAATATTTTTTCTTAGGCCAGTATAAATGATATCATGTCTTTGCTTTCTGAGGAGGACAAGAACATCTTGAAAGAATAAAATTCTCGAATTTTTACACAGACATGCTTATCTATACCCTGCAGGTAGGTTTTTGCATTCTGTATTCATTGTGAATTTGGAAGTTAGAGAGGAAAATTGAAGCATGCTGCTATAGCTGTGTTCCTGTGAACCATGCATATGAGTATCAAACAGTGAGGTAATCAGTGGACTAAGCAGCTGGTATTTCTATTCATTTTGAGGAGACAGAATTTGTTTGGCTTTAATTTCATTTCTTGGAAATTGGAAATGTCTCTGATCATAGTTTTTACTATGTAAGTCAAGTAGTACAGTGCTGGAGATGCAGGTTACAGGTAAGTGTTTGATCAATGGGCAGCCACATACATTAAGAGCAGCAAACCACCTTTCATTTATACTAAAGCAAAGACAAAAACCCAAGTCCATTATGTAATAAAAAAAAAGTGAGTGGATAAAAACCCCTGCCCGAGGTCCTGGGCTGCCTCAGAAAGTCGGTGCAAAACCAAATGCTGCAGGTGAACCAATTGCAAATTGAAACCAAACAACTCCAGAGCAGGAGGTGCTTGGTACCTGCCACAGGGATGAAGAGGTGTGCAGGGACAGCTGCCCACCCTGTGACCAGCTGCAGAGTGGCCCCCATTCCGAGATGCCCAGCTTCAGGGCCGCCCCTGCGCTGAGCACTTCCAGCACCTGTTCTCCTCCCAGGCGAGGAGAAGCTGTTCTTTGTCTGCCTTAAAGCAATACCAAGAAAAGGGTGGAGACTAATGTATTTTCCATTATCAGAAGAGCTCACAAACAAGTGTTGCTTCCCTGCTCCCTGCCATTCACAAAGGCTGGAGCCTCTCTGGAAGGCAGCCTTGTACAGAGGAGCACAGAGACACTCCCAGGCCAGGGCTGGTAAACACCAGCAGGGAGACAAAGGAGCACCAGAGGACCTGATATTCATCACTGGGGATTTAGGGCTGCATCCAGGGGAGGTGATCTAGAAGTCTCTCTGTAGCTCCCATCAGTGCCTGTAAGGTCACAGGCATTTGTCTGAACTGCTGTATTTTCCACAGGACCCAAAGGAAGAGAAAAGCTGTGCTCTTTCAGTGATGGTAGAAGCACGCCGTTTGTGGCTGAGCTGACTGTGTCAACTCTCAGTGCTCAGAGAGGAGTGACTTCCATCCTAACAGCCCCAGCATGAAGCCAAACCATGGGCACCAGCCCAAACCACTCACCTGCATTTTGGTAGCTACTGGGGCCTACATTTGAGAGGATGAATCTTTTACTGTCAGTGCATTTTATGTCCTGCTGAATCCCTCTTTGGCCACTAAGGTGTTATTTCAATTCCGAGGAAGTGTTTGACTTTGGAGCAGCAGAAACTTGTTGCAAAGAATTTTGGCATTCATTGTGGCCATCCAGTACTGACAGGGGTTTATAAAAAAGAGGGAGAGTGACTTTTTATATGGACAGATAGTGATAGGACCAGGGAAAACAGCTTTAAACTAAAAGAGGAGAGATTTAAAATAGATATGAGGAAGAAATTCTTTACTCAGTGGGTGGTGATGCACTGGAACAGGTTGCCCAGAGAAAATGTGGATGCTCCATCCCTGCAAGCTGGCCAAGTTGGATGGTGCCCTGGGCAACCTAATCTAGTGGGTGGCACCTCTGCCCATGGCAGGGATATTGGAACTAGATTGTATTTAAAGTTGATTCCAGCTCAAACCATCCTATGATTCTGGCATACCTGATGCTGTATACCTATCCTATCCTCTTTATGACTATAGGCATCTCACTAACAGTATGTCTGTTCCAAAGGAAAACCTGCTTAGTATTTGAGTCTGAAAATTCTGCCAGAAAGTGGAAGAGGTAATGTGATTAAGCCCAGATTTCAATATACAAATTTCTCAAAGTAGCATTTGATTTTAAAAATCACCATCCAAAACTTAGCAATAAATAGGAGTTTTGTTTTACGCACTATGCTAGGCTGCCTTTGATTTCAAGATTTTATTTTCTTAGGCATGAAGGCTAGATAGACTGGATTCAGATTCATGAAAAGTGAGGCTGTCATGAAACTGCAAAACTTGAGCTAGGGCTTGGCAGAAAGTGACATTTGTCATGAGATTCACACTAAAATTAGAAAAGTGAATTATACTGCAGTATAACTGCACAGGTGTGCAGAACTGCAGTCACTTCATTGTCAGGAAATACAGTTATGCAGTAGAACTGTCTCTTAAGCCTGTATTTCAAGCAAGTCAGAACAAACACTTCTTTACAGCCATGGAATCCAGCCAACAAAACCTGTGGGGCATGTGCTACCCTCCCACACCCTGAACCAGAACAAAGGCACACAGGAACTAGTGGGCAGCTGCCACTCAAAGCTGCATCGAGGCTTTTACAGGGAATTTATCCTGAGAAATAGCAAGAAATCTTTCTCTTTAGTTTCCATATCAGGTTTTCAGATCAGTGCTCTTCCCAGCCTCTCCTCCTCTGGGCTGCTCACAGTGTGGAGTGCTCTTTTCCTGTTTACCCTCACATCCCTTTTTATTACTAGGCAGATTTTTTTTTTTAAAGCACACTCAGGCGCCTGCTTGTTTTTTCTAAAGCTCTACAGGGATTTGTCGGCGTCTTTTGCAGCAAGTCATCCTGTTTTCAGACAAAGTTCCTGTCTTGTTAAAAACAATAATTTCTGGATGTCTCTGTAGGTCCCCTGCTTTTAATCATTCCAAGTCCTTGAGCCATGCAATCCACACTCAAAATATTTAGTGTTTGTTTGTAGCTAAAAACAAAAAGGAAAATAAAGGAAAATCCCATTGAACATTCTCTTCTGCAGGAGACCCCTGAGCACTGCAGTAGCCCAGATCATCTGTGCATAGGCTGTGGCACGCTCAGAACAAAGCCTGTGACTGTCAGACAAAACAGGGGCAGCAGCAACTTTGCCATCACTCAAAAGGCCTTGCTGCTCAGGAGCAAGTTGCCTGCAGGTGCCTGAATCACAGGTAAATGCCAGCCCACAGGGCTCTGACAGCTGCTCAGCCCTGGAGCAGACCTGCAGGGCACAGCAGAGGATGTGCTGGGGCCATAGTAGGGCTGGCTCATCTTTTGGGCCCAGTCTGCACCTAGAGAAAAAAAAAAGAGCAACACTGTCTTGTACACCAGCAATAATTTTCAGACTCAACAAAGCTATACATGGCTTTGAAACCCACTGATAGATAGGCCCAATAGGGCCTGTATAAAGCTATATTATTTATTGGGCTTTAATTTTATGTTGAGAGAAAAACTCAAGCAACCCTCTGTTGTAATCCATCTATTGTAATTCTGTACATGCCCCCTACTACTGTACTAAGGAAAACTATTCAAAGATTACGTCGATGCTGACAACACCTCTTGTAGTGGGGGACCGCCGTTGTTTCATGTACATTTAGGCTGGGACAGGTATTTTCCATGGCTTCATGTGAGACAGAGGTGGGAGATTACTGCTCATGTTTCCCTTTACAGCCATCAGTAGAAGGTATTCTCTGTTAGGGGGCAGCTTGCACCCCTAAATTAGAATCCCCTGCTGAGGGATTCCTCTCTGTGCAGGTTCTCCTCATTACCTCAGCGAAGGAGGACAGTGTCCTGCCTTTAAAAGTTAGAGTATCTGAACAAACCCTCAGTAATTAGTGATATAAGATATCAAAGTGTTTAACAAGTGTATTTAGTACCACTCAGATAGAAATAGTTGGGGGAAGTTGGTTCACAGGAGATGATATGTGTCACCTTAAGCCAGGACAAAAAGTCAAGTCTCTTTCATGTATCCTCAAGGAGGGGCTGGATCCATCTGCCAGTGCTGCAAGGATTCACAAGAGCACACGACTGATCCTCTGAGCTCCTGAGGGAGGACTTCCCAACCTCTTGCCTATTTGAAAATGCTGTTGTTACAATGGCAAAGGGCAAGAAAATAAAGAAAAAAACCCAAGACAAATAACTTACTCTCCTTACGGGCTCCAGGTTTGCACTATACAAAGCTGCATCTTAAAGGATCTTGCATCATCTCCTCAGAGCTGAGGGACAGCACACCTTCAAGTGCACCTCCAGGGTTTCGTGTACTGTTATGTTCAAGGAGGTGATGAAATGTCTTTCAAAATATGTATGTTTAAAGAGGCCACAGCCTGTACCTCCATTAAGAGAAAGGGTTTATTGTGTGCTTCCTGATGCTGAACACTCATGCAAAACGATCATCAATCAAAGTTTCAGGCTTTGGTAAATTTACCCTTGACAGTTCTTATAGGAAGATGTTACACAATCCCTAACCAAAATGCTTTGATCTCCTCAGTCAAAGTCAATATGTCCAGCTGGATAAATAGCATTAAGCCCAGCACTGCTTCCTGTGTAAGTGATAAAAAATTGATAAAATCCTGACTTTCAGAAGCACAGGTGCTTTAAATCAATGGAGCACAGTTCACCAAAGCTATTAATATTACCCCTGGAAGTCTCCACTGGAAGCAAAAAGCTCTGAAATTTTCATGCTCCTTAGTTCAGAAATGGAGTTTAAATTAGGTGGTTTTTAGGCAGCCACAGCCACTGAGCCGTACTCTGTGCCAGAGTCAGTCAGAACCGTGTCATTTGCTTAACTGGACCAGAGCCCCTGAGCCAATATTCAGCCTCCTGCACTGCCAGTCTCCCTGCAGGGCAGCTAGATTAGCTTTCAAGGATGTGCTTACAGAAACAATTTTACAGAGTTGTCTGTATTCCCTGTCTTAACCAGCCCTCTCTTCAGACACTTTAAATGTGTTACCCCTCCCTTTCAGGGTCCTACCATTTTTCAGACTCCCCTTAGTCTCCTTGAACTCTTAACTGACCACAGTGAGAACATTTCCTTCTTTTTCTTCTCCTTCATGGGCCTACAGCCCTGTCCTGGGTTGTAGTGTAGGATGTACACAAAGTATTTATTCTATCACCATCTTCATGAACTGTTAAACCAAGTGGGGCAGTGTTCTTCCCAGGCCCCCTGCCTTTGGGCTCTTCTGCTAATGGCCCATCAATGCCTTGCCCATGACTCACAGGTAACTCCCTCCAGGAGTTATCTCTGTTTAATGGGCCATCAAGGACCCACTTCACACTCATCATCCCATTGTGAGATGCTCTGCCCAGGGGGAGGAGCCAAGCATTCTCACCTGGATATAATCTGGGATTTGGGACAGTACAAGCAGCCCTTACCTACTGGATTCCCAGAGGAGCAGAGCTACCAGACCTTTCTACAGGATCACTGCTTCAGGAAGACCACCTCATCTGGACTGCTTCCACCACCCTGCTCAGGTTGTATTCAGACTCTGTCAGTGGTCTTTTGTATTATTGCTTTTATTTTATTTTATTTTACTTTTTTTCCTTTCTTCTTTTTAAATTGTATTTCTGTCTTGGAGCCTCTCACTTGTTTTGCTTTCAAACCATGACAAGCCCCTCCTTCTGGGAAAAAGCAGGGCTGGTAATGATGGGGTTCAGGCTTTCCTCCAGTTTATTCGCTTCCCAACACTGATAACCTATTACAGATTCTGTCTTACTGCCCTTTCCCCTGCTCCCCCAATAACAATGACATTCTTGAAAGCTTGAGATACATATCCTGTTACGAAACAGATGATCAGGCTGAACATTACTTTCATCCTCTAAGTGATTACTTGGGGGCGGAGTGCAGATAGTCTGTTTAGCCATATGGATGGTTTTCCATCACTCACAAATGTCACTGACAGCGGGGCAAAATTTCGGTTTTTTACATGGTCTTTCAGTTGCTTCAGCTGAAGTTGATTTTTGGGAGGTAAAATTCACCCTGATCCAAAGGCCACTTCGTATCAAATATAGCCCACATGTTCCTTTGAAAGTCCTGAAAACATATGCAAAATTTCAGATAAACATGCACCTTATGCTAAGGAAACCCTTGGAGGAAATTGTTGACATACCAGTCTTAGAAATCCGTTTTGAATGAATGAAATGGTATATCCATCTTCTGAAACACCCATCTGACACACCCATCTTCTTTCTTCCAAGTATAAAATAACTGTAGTCTTCTAGAAATGCTGTGCCTTCTTAAAAAAAAAAAAAAAAGAAAAAAGAAAAAAAGAAAAACAAAACAAACAAACAAACCACCAAACACCCCCAAACCAAAACCGACAACAATAAATTGCTTCCTAGAAACTCTTCTTCGGACCTGAGGGGAGGAAAGTAATCAGGAAAAAAGTCACCTCTGCCACTTCTCAAGAAGCATTTCTTACATCCTCCAAATGACCATGCCCACAAAGAAGCATCAGGTGCCCTCTCACCCAGCAGCACAAACCAAAACAGACACCTTGAGTTTCAACAAATGGTCTGGCTGGGCAAATTACACAGCTAAAGAAAACAGTCTCTATCTAAGAATATGTCAGCTAAGGCACTTTCTCCCCAAGCTGGTAAAAAGAGCTCAGATCTGATGGGCAACTTGTTCTCAGAGAGAGCAGAGTCAGCATTCTTCATGGGGAGCTGTTCTCTCAGGTTTGCCAGTCACATCCTGTCTAGATCTTGCTCCTTCCTCCTTGTCCTCAGCCACGATTCATAACACCATCCAAGTGAGCAGAAAGTCTCCTGACTGCTCCCAAAGCTGTTCCTGCTCTAAGGGGTGGCCTTAGGCAAAAGCAAGCTCAGCAAATGCTGCTCCCTGCTTGAAAGCACATGTAGCCCTCCCATCACTGTGCCTCACAACGGACCGTCAGATGTTATGTGTAGGACAGACATCAGATGCCCAGGAATAGCTCACAGGAAAACTTTTCAATCTGTAGTGAATAGCGGCAGTCTCACATTTTTGGAGACCTAAGTATGAAAGTCAGGTGGAAATTTGGGAGGCAAAGGGACAAGGGACATGGGGCTGAACCTGTACAAACCCACAGGGCAGCTGTTTGCATAGAGTAGGTTTCGGGGTCATCTTTGCCTTACTTGTAATGCCTGGTTGGACCTCAACTTGCCACAGCTGGACCTGATCCTTCTGCCTTGTTTTTTCTTCCTTATCTGTACCGTCTGTGGTCAGAAGTTCATCTTCCCCTTCTTTCTAAAGGCAATGTACGGAACCCAGCTTAACGGATGATCAGAACAACTGATCAATTCCAAACCCTGAAAATAAAAAGTTCTTGGTAAATTTCTCTGCCATTTTGGCCTCATTTACCTTCTAAAGTAATAGGCAATGTATTTTTTTCAGGGACTCTGTTGCAAAATCAATATAGGCTTTGGTTTTAAGAGCAAAAAGACAATCAACATTCATGATAGGTCCTATTCCAGACACTGCTTTTGGCTTGCTATGTCAGCTAAACCTAGCTTGAAAAACTGCAGAAACACTACTAATGATCTTACTCAGATGAGATAAATAGCTTCAAAGTGATTGACTCAAAGGTATTTCCTCAGTAGAGAGGAATGATTTACAGGTAGCAATCAGTATTTTCCCATAGCAATGTAGCTCTTAGCTTTACCATGTAATAACACAGTATCTGTACATTTACTTCTCTAGGTTTTCAGTAAATAAAAGAAGTCCAGCTAACAAAATGGTTCAAAGAAAACCCTGTGGTACATTTCTGAGTTGCCCTGAAGCTGAGTGATGTGGGTAGGTGATGTCTCCCTACCTGTTTCTAACAGTTCTTGTCCACCTGCCATAGCAGAAGCATCACACGTTGTTGATGAATTTAAAGGAGTGGGAACAATGGTTTTTAAATATTGAGTCTGTTTCTGAATCTAAAAGAGAATAATTTTATCACTGAGTGCAGAGAGCTCTTTGAATACAAGAACTCAGGTTTATTTGCCTCCAGTTTTCTCTCAGTAACTACGTTAACCAACTCAGCTGGCACTTGAAGGCACTGAGCTGAAGTGAAGAGCACTCTCATCTCGAGCTCTCAATGCAGAAGACTTGTTCCTCTTTGCATAAATCCTGAAGAAGAAATATGAGGCACTGAGAGTTCCTTTGTTTTTGCTCATTGGATTTAAGCAATTCCTCCTGCACACACCAGAACAATGAATCCCTTCAGTCTACCAGACTACAAGCAATATAAGGCAATCAGTTCATGCTGCAGACCTCTAGAATTTTCTAAGTTTTGGAGAAGCAAATGGGATGATTGCAGTAACTTCAGATTCAAACTTTGATTCTACTATTTTAAAGAGAAATAATAAACAACAGCCCCCCGGACACACACGGTCCACTGTATCCAATTATTACCCTCACATAATGTACACATCATTAAGACAGAGTATCTAGGCTGAAGTTGTGCTCACTAATTAGAAAAATTCCTGGCCAAAACTGTATTGGTTTGAGTGATTCCTCACCACATGCCGTCACTGGTGGAATCCTCGTGTACTGCTAGCCTCAGCAAGGACTGCTAACACAACCAATACACTGAGTGTGGACAAGCACCAACACAGCTGGTAGGCTGCTCTTGCTCTGAACCTACACAGCATGTAACACAGCCCCTTTCTCTGTCTGACTTCAGGAAATACACTTTTTTAGATTAAAAACATCCTGCAGCCATTAGTTGGCTCTCCAAAATCCACTTACAAATGCTATTTTGTTAGATGTTCAGGTATGTCAGTGGGATGCTCAGCACCATTCAGAGCTATGATCTGGCTCATTAATTGTTCTACTGAGAAGAGACAGTATATCAAGGTCATGATAATTTGAAATATTTCATATTTATCCAGATTAAAAAAAAAATTAATCCCATTGACTAGCTGGACTACAGGGTTTTGGTACCAAAGACACAGTTTAGATTAAATAAGAAAGAAAACAGTTACCAGTTTTTGTTTATTTCATATTTAATCTCCAGAGAGACATCTTTTCTGAAAGTGTCATTTGCATGCTGACCTGGTCTGACTGATTTTGCAGACAAACCAGTTCTTCTTTCCATCTGCAATACATGTAGAAAAACAACTGCCTTTGCAGTGCAATACATCATTCTTCAGTGGGGTACTGAACCTTGAATATAGGACATAACATATTTCAAGGATTAGTTTGGAGGCTGCATTATCATTGTCCATCAGAAAAATTACATAGACGGAAAACCCTGGCAGACTAAAACTCAAAAAATTAAAAAATAATAAAAAAGACAAGACAAGGTGTTGAGGGTGGGTAATGAAAATGCTGATGGGCCCTTGCATTCAGTGGCAGTAATTAGCTTTACCATAGTAAATTCCAGGCATATGGCATATCAACTTTCACACCCTCTTATGTGATTTAAATGGTTCTCATAAATGTTTGTCTCACTGTAACTGTGAAAAATCTCTTTTCTCAAGAATAAAACTGCTCTAGTATCTTGCCCTGACAACTGACACTTAAAAAAAATGCTTCCCAAATCCAGTTAAGGCAATGATGTGTGTTTAATGCAAGAGAACAACAATTAGTGTATTTTTGACTGAAAAGAACTCAGTTAAGCTGCCAGAAATGTCAGAAGTTCCTCGTTACCCTGACACTTACGTAATTGTTCTGCGAACACCCACACACCGGAATAGACCTACTCCACCAAAAATTGCAAGGCTGACTCACTGAGTGTTCTTCTACGTATTGAAGACCTAACCATCTAGGATACATCATCCATAGCATAATTCTAATGTGATTTCCCTGATTAAATAAAGTTATACTTCGCTCAGGGAAAAAACCAAACCCCTCAATATCTTTGGGATCCTGTCCACCAATCACAGAGGAAGCAGCCAAAAATGGTAGCACTGCAGGGAGTGTCTACTTTCCAAAGACTTGCCTGAGCCCCATACAAGGGCAAGGTTGGGATTAGATGCATCTGGCCATGGTCTTCAGGATTCTTCTTGCTGAAACATGACACAAAATCAGTTGTACCTACAGCTCACCTAGTTTTAACCTCCATGCTGTGTAACATTCTCCTTTCTGAATCCAGTTATTACAGTTGGCCATAAACACTATCTGAAGGAAGGTGCTCCCCTTCATGCAGCTCACCCTAACCCTGTGCTAAGGCAGTAATCTGGTGCAGACTGGAAAGGGAGCAAGGAACCACTGAATACCGATCCTTGCTTCTTGCACTTTTTTTATTCCCATTCAAATTCTGTTGTGGTCCAGAAATGCTTAAGTTCTCTGATGTGATGGGATTGCCACATGAAATGGAGCAGATTGCTGCAAACTGGGACTAGAAGAAAAAAGACAATAACCAACCAACATTTATAATGATTACAGACAAAATCCTCTAAGAAAGAGCAGGAAGGCTCCAATGTACCACTGGAAAGCATAGGGCTATAGGTGTCTCTACAACATCTTGCAAACCTTTGAACAGAGATCTTTGTACACAATTTAGCCAGAATAGGAAACTTCATGAAAATGGCTTATACTTTACAGTTCTGCTACAAAATTACTCAGAGAAAGCAGTATTTTAATATAATTTACCTTTGTGGTATGTTGGTGACACCAATGTACGAAATAAGTGACAAAATCTGTGACCATGAACAGCACTGTAATCATCATTTCATAGTGCTCTGGCATACCCAGTGATGACCTCGTGTTTGGATGTGACAGTTCTGCTGTTAAGTCCTCATAAATACCTAAGCATACTAAAGCCAGAATAAACTTGACAACAGTAACTGTCTTGCCAACATTTGCAGAGATTATGCTTGTATACACCCAGCCTTCGAGGTATATTTTATACTATAAAGTTCTTAAATACTGGATCAAAGAACTACCACACCCATTTATGGCTTACCTTGAGATGTATGCCTTTCAAAAGGACTCTGTTCCCTCAATATATACTCTTCTAGTAATGTACACAACCCAATATTGCCCCAGATATTTATAATACTGCTCCACATTTAGGGCATTACCCTTTCCCCACTTATTCTACTTACATTTAATTCTTTCTATTGGTTTCACTCTCCTACCAACTAAAGTCTCTCAAGTTTCCAAATAAAATAACTTGTCTGATCTGTAGGACGTAGGAGCTGTAGTGACCAATCCCTTAAGACCATTGTAGTTTGGCAACTTTATTTTTATATTCTGGTTTGTTTGTTTGTTTTGGGAGAATGGAGGTGCAAATTGTAGCAAACTAAACCAGAAAGGTTTGTGTGACTTATATCACATTCCATCTCCTGGAAGACAGCACCATGGGTGCTCCAAATTCAGCATGTGGCTTGAGCTCATTGGTTTTTTTTAAACAGAATAGGACATTTTAGCACCTAGGTCTGGCCATCAGTTTGGTATATCTCTGTCAAGGAGCTTTTACCAGCCTTTTTCGACAGCAGCAGGTCACATGGGAAAGCTCCAGGCTCAGTAATAAGGGAACTTTTACCTCTGTTAGTGTATGTAACTGGTTTGGTGCAGGTCCTGCCTGGCCCAGGAGAAGTCCCTGTGAGGGACTTTTCATCTGTGGAAAGTAAAGCAGAAGTGCTAAATGGAAGTTGCAGGCACCAGGATGCACAATTGTCCATGTGTCTCTCCCTGTGACGTCCTGGAGCCAAATGGTGTGCTCAGCTCCATGGGGTCCCCAGGACACATTTCAGTGGCCATATAGAAAACAGATAGTGGAAATTGAACTGTTCATGCCATGGTTGAACTACTAATTGCCTCTCTTTGGAAACAAAACATAAGACAGCTGCATAACATTTCTTTTCCTGAATGTGCCTGTCCCATGATGAAGATCTTTTTCTTACATAATTTGCTGTCCCTGCTCTGCTCTCTGCAGAACTGATTTATCCTGCACTGTGCAAACACAGCCCTTGTTTACTCTTTTCATGGTCTAGAACAAGCCTTTAGTCATCCCAGGGGCAGGGTTTATTCCCATGGTCAGAACAGAGAGATTTGGTAGCAGGGGACTTCGCAAACACAGAGGAAAAGAAAGCTTTAGCACTAGGAAGAGAGACCTGCTTTCCACGCTTCCTTGATGCTGTCAGGTTTGCTTCCTTGTAGGATGAGTGAACAGGACGAAAATGGGACAGTGCTATTGAAGGAACATACTTGAGTGACAGCACTAATGCCTCCCCAGGTAAGCCCACATGTTAGTCCCTAGTTAGCCCTTCAATCAAAATGGGCAGCATTATAAAGAGATTAGAGCATTTCCTCAGCAGCCTCATTTGGTGTGATGTATGTGCCCAGTATAGTGTGATACAGGCTGCCACTGAACAGCTGAGAGAAACACCAGCCTGCACAACATGAAAACACTCTATGGACACTATTGAACTCTTTGGTATTGGCAAAGAAATAATATAAGCAGATTGTTGTCTGTATACCAATAGCATGACATTTCTGCACCACGGATCAGGACTTACACAGAGAAATTGCTCTGTTCCTTAGCTAAGGCAACAGAACCATATAAATCTACATTCCAACCAGT
This sequence comes from Sterrhoptilus dennistouni, assembly GCA_013397095.1. Taxonomy (NCBI): domain Eukaryota; kingdom Metazoa; phylum Chordata; class Aves; order Passeriformes; family Zosteropidae; genus Sterrhoptilus; species Sterrhoptilus dennistouni. Next base: position 464,358 of record VWZU01017400.1, on the reverse strand, counting down.
AAGCAAATTTATTAATTTAACCTCTGCCACCAAATGTAATGGTGTATCTGTATTTTCATTCAATCACACACACAGTACCACCTTTATAATTTAGTCTGCTTCTGGTTTTTGCTGCTGTCATACAGTCCATTTTTTATTTGAAAAGCTATCAAATTAACATGTAATTATAAGAAAAATGTGCAGACATGTAGCCTTCTGTTCTCTTCATGTTTATTATTTTTAATAGACAGCTGCCCACCTGTGCTATGCTTCTGTTGCCAGAAGATTGCAAACCATGGTGAAGTGATACACAGGTCAGTGCCACCAAAAGTGTCATTAGCAATGGCAGCATGTGGTGGGGAGGAAAAAAAGAAGAAAAAATTATTACAGGACTTGCCTCTGTGCTTGGCCAAATACACTGTGAGTCTTGCTAAATGTGTGCCTTGCACTGCCCTCCTACAAGCTTAGTTTTATCCTCTAAGAAGAGAATCCAACAGCCAATAGTGATCTGCTGTCAAACAAAACTGCTCACCTCTGCACGCCCTAAGGAACAATTTGGAGAACTCATGAGCTGCATTCAGAAGGGAACCTTGTTTATACCACAAGAAGTCAAAAGAAAACAAAACCTCTTAAACAAATGCATGTCTGTGGTAGCTGTTAAGTATTTTAAAGCATCATTCCTAAGTAATTGCTAATTACATTACTTTATTACAAGGCACAATTAAATATGTGCTTGAAGTCATCCAGCTCTTTGCTGTTTCAAGGAAAGCACTTGAGTCAAAAGGATTTCCTAAATGGAGTCATTCAAGTGCTTTATTTCTCCAACTTCAGGAATTATTTTAGATGTGAATAATTGGACATTGAATAACCAGTTAAATGTCATTTCCATAAATTGTTTGTACTTTACCTAAAACAAAGAAAATGCTTTATAGGACACTTTTGTTCTCTGTTTGAGACACCTTGCACTGACCACCCTTACACCAATGGTACTCTGCTTTATGGACAATTTGGTCTAGGATGATTTGTGTATTTCTATTTTCAAATAGGTCATTCAAAGAAACCAACACAGATGTACATTGATTTTTCACTTTTACTGAAACTAAAAGGAACTGTATAAATGAGTTAGAGATAAACCTGAAGGTGAGAATCACAGACTGCAAGGTAAGCATGTAAAAGTACAGGCTGGTTCCACCAGGCACAATTTAGAGAAAGCAAAGAGAACTGAGTCTTCTCGGAAGACCTTCTGAAAGTGATAAATGAGAGGAAATAAAGTAGGCAAAATGTGAACCTCTTACTTCCACATCTAAAGCTGAATGACTTTTTAGCTGAATCACAGGCGTTTGCTGGCTCAGTCAAGCTGATAGTCATGATCCTCAAAATTCATGCCTAAGTATGACCTGTCAGTGGAGAAACCTGCCTTCACTACATTTTCCAAGCTCTTGCATTTCCAGAGTTGAGCTGAGTTGGCATCTCACCCAAAATCCCAATTCCAGCATGTGTTATGCTCCTTGACTTTCTCCAGCAGACAATCCCAGAGTGTTCTTTGCTTTCCTGAAATTAAGCAGTGCAGATACAGAAGGTGTCTCTGCCATTTTGATTCAGATCATCAGTGGGACATGGAAAATGAAGGTTGGAGTCCCTGTTTTCAAAAATATTGATTGATTCAGCATGGGAAAGGAGTGACCAAAGAAGTAGAAAATCCTTTCCTATGTATTTTATGCCCCATCCTCTCATAGAAAGACAGACTCCTATCAAATTCTGTTTCAGTTAAGTAGATGAAAGGCATGAAGCTGTATCTTTAGAGGAAGAAAGCAGTTGTATTAAAAAAAAAATAAATCTCATCCTGATGTCAAATGGAAGAAGAAACTTCATTGGTACTCAGCCCTCTGAGGATGCCTCTACGTCGCTGCCTTTGTATTCCAGACTGTGAAGTGTCTCAGAGTGACGCAGTTGGCCTGGTTTCAAAATGTCATAGATACCTGACTTTTCGGTACTTCTCTCTCCCATTACACTATGTAGATAACCTGTCTGTCTAATTCAGGGCCAGGGCTTCTATTACAGAGATATGAAGGAATTGGGCAAAGCAACACTAAATTTTAATTGTTACCATCCATGCAATGCTCTTGTTCTGTGTCTACATGTCCGGCCAAGACAAGCTCAGGTAATAAGCACTCATGGAGATCTATTGGGCCCTCTACACATGCTACAAATGAGCAAAACGGTCCCAAAGACAGTGAAATAGACCATTTGTTATTAATAAGCTTTGAGCTGGACTGAAGAATTATTTGCAGACATGGAATTAAAAATCAAAATCAAAATCAAACAAACAAACAAAACACCAACAAACAAACAAACAAAACCCCAACAAAACCCCCACATGTCCCTCCCCATCCAAAAATAAACATTTCAGAGTTGAAAACCTAACTGCCAGAGGCTGGGTGAAGGAAGGGATCATGGTTGACAGGAATAGGCTCTTCTCACTGCTCAGGTACTACAAAAACTTCTGGCAGTTGAAAGATAAATGATCTGCTGGTGAAGTTTGGGTTGTACATCTGGTCTCTGACAAAGCATCAGATGGTAGCATGGTTAACTGAATCTGCTCCAGCATCCCTCAGTGACTGAAAGGACAGACTGGTTCAGACACAAAGAGGAAAAGGGAGTCCATATATGCATACTAACAGAAACACAACAAGATGGCACATAGTTCTCATTCTCCTGTAGAATGGGAGTGTGGTGTGTGCTGGTGTGTGCTGAGGGAGGTACAAATTCAAAAGGTGCTATTTGTATTTGACTGATTTAACTCCACTGCAGTGCAAAATCTCCTGCCTGGGTCCGAGCTCACCAAATGCCACCCTCAGGCTGTTGCCATGCAATGAGCAGGCTACACCTACCACGGTTACTAGTCCATACCCAGCTCCACTTTGGAAATACAACTCTCTGGAGCATGCTTCATCTAACATCTCACTGCCTTCATATACTTACCCTTTAACATTCATGGTATTTCCATCAATACCAAGAGAACTAATGACAAAAATATCCTTAAATACTATCATTGTTGATTGTAATAGTATTGTTATACTACTAGGCAGGTATCCCACCCAAGAAATGCTTAAATAAATAAAACCAAAGGCTCTGGCTTTCCAGTTTGATCTGCCACTGCTCTGGACATTTAAACACCATACTCTGAACATAGAGAGCAGGATAGCAAGTGAAGCACCTGGTAAGAACAGCCTGGAAAGTCTTTAAAGAGAGAGGACAGGTCCATAGTGGGTAATGTGGGCTAGACAAGTTGCCCTCGCTGGGCCATGGGACGGAGCGTGTGGTGTGCCCAGTGAGTTGAACATCAAGGAAATCTCCCGGCTGAAGGGCGGGGCAAGGTTTGCGTAACAGTTTAGTCTCACTTTCAAGCCTCTGAAAAAGGTAGCAAGAAGGGATCCTCTCAAAATCCCTACTGGGGAGGATGTCGTTAATGCCATCTGGGTGTCAGCCTTGCTTGAAACCGCAGCGACTGATGTGCCAGCTTTGATTAACATCACGGATGTTTTCTGTGTGGAACACACAGGACTGGCCGTGCCACTCTCTGTTCCCGGAGTCACACTCTGCAGCCACTCACTAAAGGACCTCCTTCAGCTGGGGTTAAACACAGTGAGCCCTGAAGCGCAGTAGCGGTGGAAGAGAGATTAGCCTCTCCTGAACAATTTTACTTCCAAGCAGATGTTGGTGGCAGGATTAGTATTTAGGCCAGGCTTCTCCTGATTTATTGTAGCTCCTCGCTTTTCCCTTACCCATTTACTAACCCGCACCCCAGAACCACCGCCCCGGGCTCAGCCTCCGGCCCCGCAGCGCCTCCAGCCCACCGGCCCCGGTTCGTCTCCGGCCCCCGCTCGCCCA
>VWZU01017400.1:351603-459195 GCA_013397095.1 Sterrhoptilus dennistouni | reverse complement strand
GAGATAAGTTGTGCGGAGTTAGAGGGGGGCAGCCCGCCCGCCGAGCCGGCCGCATGCCTCTGTAAGAGAGAGGGGCGCTTCCAGAGCACGCTCCGCTCCCCCCGTCCTTCCTCATGCTAGATACGTTCAGACCCGTCCCTTTCGCGTCGGAAATGGCGATTAGTAAATCCGTGGCGTGGCTGAACGAGCAGCTGGAGATGGGCAACGACCGGCTACTGCTGATGGACTGTCGGCCGCAGGAGTTGTACGAGTCGTCCCACATCGAGTCGGCCATCAATGTGGCCATCCCCGGCATCATGCTGCGGCGCCTGCAGAAGGGCAACCTGCCCCTGCGCGCCCTCGTCGCCAGCAGCGAGGAGGACCGGGAGCGCTTCGCCCGCCGCTGTGGCACCGACACCGTGGTGCTGTACGACGAGCACAGCCGCGACTGGAACGAGAACACGGGCGGCGAGTCCGTGCTGGGGCTGCTCCTCAAGCGCCTCAAAGATGAAGGCTGCAAGGCGTTTTATCTGGAAGGTGAGGAGGCCGCCCGGGGTTCGGGGAGAGATCTCTGCCCGGGGCCCGGGGAGGTGGGGAACAGGGAGCCGAGCCCCGTGGATCTCTGCCCGGATAAAGGGAGGGGGAGGATGCGCTCTGCAGCGCTCCCCGGGCAGCGGATTGATGCGCCAGGAGAGCGCAGACCTGGATAGAGAGAAGGCTTTTCCCCCCACTCTCCCCCTCTCGCCCCCCTTATCCTCGCATTGTTTCAAGAAACCTTGATGTCTGAAATCACGGTGGCAGCGCGGGGAGGACAGGGCTAGCGGGGATTCCGGCAGGAGCCCGGCAGAAAGAATTGCCCCGAGACGCCTCTCCAGCGGTACCCGCAGGGCAAAGCGGTACAGAGCTTTAATCTTGAATGTGCTGGGCCCTCCACCGCGGCGGACGATTCTCTTAACCCTTCCTTTAAGTTAGTCTGTCTGCGCTGAGAGTGTGACTTTTTTTTTTTTTTCTTCTTTTTCCCGGAGCTCGAGAGGGTGCAAAGCAGACTCTCCTGTGCAGACAGGGCTGTAGCAGGGAACTAAGCCGACATGCCATCTTATATCAGGTTGCATTTTCTTCTCTTCCTCCTTCTCTCTAGGTGGTTTTAGCAAGTTCCAGGCCGAGTTCGCCTTGCACTGTGAAACTAACCTAGACAGTTCGTGTAGCAGCAGCTCTCCTCCTTTGCCAGTCCTGGGCTTGGGAGGCCTCCGAATCAGCTCCGATTCATCATCCGACATTGAATCTGACATTGACAGAGACCCCAATAGTGCCACCGACTCCGATGGCAGCCCTCTCTCCAACAACCAGCCTTCCTTCCCGGTGGAGATTTTACCCTACCTCTACTTAGGCTGTGCCAAGGACTCCACCAATTTGGACGTTTTAGAAGAGTTCGGCATTAAATACATCTTGAATGTTACTCCTAACCTGCCTAATCTCTTTGAAAACGCTGGTGAATTCAAGTACAAACAGATCCCGATCTCTGACCACTGGAGCCAAAATCTGTCTCAGTTTTTTCCTGAGGCCATCTCCTTTATAGGTATGACCCGGTTACTTGCTAACAGCTGCATGTCAAGAGGCAGAATTCGATATCTTTTGCAGAATTCGTGAATTTCGGGCGAGAAGCAGTAGCAGCATTTATGGCCCCTTTTCTGATTTTAAAGGCGGCTTAAATTGAGGGGCTATTGGGGGGGAGAGGGGCGGCATGTCATTGAGAAATCCGGGTGAATTGTAAGCGACATTTGCAGGGCTGCACAGACATACCTGGTTTGTCTGGCTATGGAATTCTTCCTCGAGTCATTTGTATTGGAGATGGGGACTGACCCCTGCGCATGTTGGGGGATCTTAAATCACTTTCTGGCTGATGGGGGCAAATGAGCCTGGGGTCCGTATCTTATTTGACTTTTTTGTTGTTGATATTGGTTTTGGGGTTGTTTGCTTTTGTGGGGTTTTTTTGTGTGTTTTTTTTTTTGTTTTTTTTTTTTTTTTTTTTTTTACTTGAGGTTACTGAAGAGCAGTAAGGAGTATAATAAAAATAAACGATCTGAGGGTTTAACTTTTTAGCTTTTAAATGCAAGTTATGAATAAGCGGTGCCCCTGGCAAATATATAGCCAGAGTTTAAATTAAATCTCGTGGTAATAATGATATACCTCGCGGGCTCGGTGCCTCGGTCAACCAGCCCTCAGGCATTACCCGTCAGCTCTGGAAATCTGTACCCTTGGGCCCAAGGAGTTCTGGTTAAAATCTGCACTCTCCTTCGTTTTGGGGAGGACTCAAATTTCCCCATCGGGGTGCAGTGGGGTGGGCAGTGCATTATCTGTTGGGAAGCTGTGCTGTAATCCGGTTGAATGATACCGGTAATAGTGGAGAATGTAGGTAATCTGAGCCTAGCAGGAAGAAATGTGGGCTAGAAGCCACAAAGAAACTAATCTCCAGGCATTGTAATGCATTTCCTATTACAAAGGAACCCATTTTCAACCAGTGTTGACATCCTGTTCCTCCTAATGGGCTTTCCCCTGTGACTTCCCTCATTCTTTTAAAATGCCTGAATACCTCCATTGTTAGCTGCACAACAGTTGGAGAATAATTTAATAGACCTTTGCAGTCTGCTGGTCTGTATAAAGCCTTTCAGTGACATATTGCAGGATTTCCATGCTGGGACAAGGGGACTGTAAGAATTTAAAGGCAAATCTCCAGGCAAAAGCCTGTCTTTTAAAACTGACTTTTAAAACAGTGTCATGCGGCATGTCCTGCGCCCTTTGTCTCATTCTTAGTTTTCTCAGCTCTCGGGCTTGGGTAGTAGGGGGAGTGGATTCTTCTCTTGTCCTGGTTTTAAGCTGCTAAAGTTAACTCTTGAGTTGCACTGCTGGCCACTGGGATCAGAATCGTACTTTCTTTCTACTTGATACTAATCTCATTCGTGTTGAGAGATCAGTTACCAACCCTCTGTCTTATGTGTCCTTCTCTGCCTCTCTGTACAGATGAAGCACGGGGGAAGAACTGCGGCGTGCTGGTGCACTGCTTAGCAGGGATCAGCCGCTCGGTCACAGTGACGGTGGCCTACCTCATGCAGAAGCTGAACTTGTCCATGAATGATGCCTATGATATTGTCAAGATGAAGAAATCCAACATTTCGCCCAACTTCAATTTCATGGGTCAGCTGCTGGACTTTGAGCGGACTCTGGGACTGAGCAGCCCCTGTGACAATCGAGTGCCAAACCAGCAGCTGTACTTCACCACCCCTTCCAACCAGAACGTCTTCCAGGTGGATTCCTTGCAGTCCACGTGAGCTCCCACTACCTCCCTTTTCCTGTCCGTTCCATGGGATCACTCCTCAATGGTTTCCCTTCGGCAATGATAAAGAAATGCAGCTTTCTCTTTTTCTGGCTTCTGCTATTAAAAAGCAGCAGCCAGCACAGGCGACGAAAGGTTACACAGTATGGAATCGGCTATTGCAAAGGGAGGGGATGTGGCGAGCTCTCTGGGCAGGACCGTGGTGACCAGGCAGCAGGTGGGCAGCACGTTCATCCCTGCTTGGGCAGTACCTGGGGTCTGAGGACTTCCCGTGTGCTCGGGTGAGGCTGGGCAGGCTGGGCACGTGTTCTCTAGAGGCTGGAACTGTCCTTCTGCCCTCTGCTCTCAGATCTGTGATACGCATCTTTGTCTTCAGTGAAGACTGTTCTTTTTGTTTGTTTGTTTTAATTTAGAGGAGCCAAAGAAAGAGATTTCAGCTTAGTGTACTTGGAGTACTTGTTTGCTAGGAGCTTGGTAGTATTCTACTTGATCAATGTAAATATTTGACCTTAAATTTATTTGCATTTTTTTTCTTAATTCACATGTACTCAAGAAATCAATCCAAGGAACACCTGTGTTTTTGTTATTCTCATAAATTCTGCTTTGTTTGTTTGTTTTAATTGCAAAGAATATATTTGCAGCATGCTGAATTTTATTGAAGCAAGCTTTCCATGAGGGAGAAATGGCAGTGGTGAGAAGTTTTGCAGATAATGTTTTGTGAGCAAGTAGAGTCTCTTCTTTCATATATCTTTCTTTTCCTTGTGGTGATTTTTTCCTCATGCTTTTGTTGTAGGTTCCATATGATATATATACACACACATATATATATATATTTTTAAATTAAATTAATTTTTTGCCTTACCTTTTGTAAATAGATCATCTGGGAGGAGGTTTGTCTTCGAATGCGAAGGATTTTTGATCACTTTTTAAAACTTTCAGATGTGCTAAACAGTGCATTACCTCTGTACAAATTCTTCAGGGAGCTTCACCTCAAATGCAATATTTTGCATCTTTTTTTTTTTTTTTGTATAAAACTGGAAGTATGTGCGAGCATTTGTACCTGTGTGTACGCACAGTGAACCTGCACATGGTTGCCAATAAGGGAGAGTCTAATCCACAGTGTAAAAGTTTAAAGATGGAATTTATTATAAGAATGTAAAACCTTAAATTATTAATAAAAAAATAACTATTTTTGGCTATGGAGAAGCTGGCTGGTTTATTCCCCCTTTCCCCTCTGTGTGGTTGTGGTTAATTGCACATACCCATACGGTTATGTTTAAAGGCAATAATTGCTCTCAATAGCTTTTGTACATCTCCTAAGACAATAAAACCTTGATTTCCCCTTTGGTCCACTGGTACCTAAATGAATAAACAGTGAATGTGCTAGATTGTCATCTTGCTTTGGTGAAGAGAATGCTTTTGAAGGCCTTAAGGTTAATTACAAAATATTCCAGCAGCTCTTTGCTGTACTGGGGATGAGTCTGACTCTGGGCCATAATTTTTTTTCTCATTATTTTTTCTTTTATTATTAAGAGTAAGGAACTATTGTTTTCTGGCTTTGTTTATGAATTTTGGTCACTCTATTACAGATGCCAGGAGATGGGTTCATGCTCTGCTTAGCTGTCTGGCAGGAACTCATTTCACAGAGATTCATCAGCAGTCTGCAGCCTGTAAATGATTTTTCTTCTGCCATTCAGCCACCTTGCAACTTAATGAAGGCAAGGAGAAAAAGTCTCTATATACCCTTAGTCACCTCATTTCCTCTTTGGGCCCTTCAAGCAGTTCTGACTCTGCAGAAGGAAAAAGGGGGATTATAGCAATTGCAAAACTTCCTGCTGCAACTTATATTCATTAACATCCTTCCAATGATAACTAGTCCAGGACGGGGTGGTGCCAGAATCAGTGCAGTACCACAGTGAGGGGCTGGGGCTGTCGGCTGAGGTACTGCAGAACCCCTGGCAGCCAGAGCACATTTGAAGTAATTTTAGAAACTGCAAGTGTGTGAAATGAAATGCAAACAAAACATGGGAAAAAAGTGAGTCAGTGTCTCATGCAGTAGTGGCCTAGATTGAGTGCATAAACTGTGAAAGTAGAAGTGGGTTGCAGTTAAACTTGGCTTGTGCTAATCCAGTTTTGAACGGTTTCCGCTCTTGGCATTCCCTATGCTGTTCTGTTCAAAGTGGAGATTTGCAAGCAGCTCTAGCAATTTCCTGTCCAGCTGCAGCTCAAGTGACTCCCTTTTTTTTTTTGTTTTTTTTTTTTTTTTTTTTTTTTTATGGTCTGTGGATAATTTTAGCCAGTTTCCTCTTTGTGGATTATTAATCTGCTTTCCTTGTAGAACCTACATAGCTGTGTCCCTACTGTTCTGCTGAAGTTAACAGATGGCTTCCCCGCCACTTCCTCTCGTTCTGCTATGGGTTTGTTGTCAGGCCACTTCTGAAATTAATAGTGTTTTCTGGCCGGCTGCCACAGGCCATTACCACAAAGGGGAAGTAACACATCTGAATAGCAGGAAGCCGGGCAGGGTCACAGCGTGAACTGAACCTGTTGAGCGCAATCAGGCCTCTCCCGTTTGGCAAGTGTAAGGCTTTCCTCCCCCCTTTTAATACGCCTTGCACAGAGAAAGGACTGACACCAAATGCCTCAGCTGTTTGCACCGGGCAAATATTTCCGGCTGAAGGAGTTGCGAATGTTAGTTGTGACTAGGTGCCCCTTAAGGTGAGGAGGTAAAAAACAGTGTGTGGCTATGTAGCCCAGGGGAGGAGAGCTTTGGCTTTTTTTGCAAACTGCTTTGAAAAGTTAATGCTCACAAGGGCTTCCTGCTTCCTTCCTGCTGCACCGAATGACTAACACCAAATGGGTACTTCTGCAATTCATCATTTTCTGCGACAAGCAAGCACAGAAGAGCAGCTTTGCTCGTAGACACACACACACACGCACACACACACACACACAGAGCAGAGTCAGGCTCAAAACTTGTTCCAGATTTTTCCTTGAGCAAGGCCTGAACCAGGGCTGTGTCAGACCCTTGGATGAACTTGAACCAGACTGTGTGACAACAACTTTGGTCACAGGGACCCCCAAATTATAAGTGGAGCCAAATCAAAACCTGGTATAATGTCTGATTTTGCTGGGAATGTTCACAGTCAGGCTGCCTCTGAATTACAGGGGTTTTGGAGGAAAAGTGGTGAGGGCTCTTACCAGCAATGTTCACCCTCCCCACAGAGGTTCCCAAAAAAACTATCTGAGCATGGTGCAGGGAATGGCTCATCCTACATTAGCACCTGCCAGCTTTTCTCAGGCTGGGTTCTGCTTGCTTCTGTAGTGTGTGTCCTGGTTATTCCATTTATCCCCTCCTCAGCACTTGTTTCAAAATAATTTACTTCCTCTGTCCCCTGTCTCGTTTCAGTCCTTGCTGGGATGGGGCAGAGGTCTCAGGCTTCTGAGGGGTTTGGCAGCTATTACAGTTCCTCAGCTGGTAAAGTAATTTGTGAAGGGAAGAATAAATCCTTTGTGCCTGTAGGGACAGGGCTGGTGTGTATAGGAGGAAAGAGGAGAAATGTTGGCCCTTTGCAGATTACAAAATCACAACCTGCTTTTTCTTATTATAATGTAGTAATGTGAGGGAAGAAAATCCTTCAGAAGCTGTGGAGATACTAGGAAGGAAAACTGTACTCTTAAGAGTGATCGGAACTTTCTCTCATTACCCATCTACCTTTAATACAAAGGATGAATTTGTGTTCTGTGGTATCCTGCCCCATTTGCTCTGGTAAGGCCAGAGTTCCCATTTGTGTTTGTGTGCACACTTTGCTTTCCATTTTCTGTTTTTCTGTGCAATAGCAATATGTAACATCGTGCTGGTTCCCCTTCTTGCATTTCCTCTTTCCCATTCACACCCTTTCAAACTGCTCTATGCCTCCCTTCAAAATGTCTTAACTATGTTTTTTGCTGTAGTAGCTACAATTTTCTCTTTCACCATATTCTTTCTTGGTGTTTTTTTTTTTTTTAAATGTTGCTCTTCCTCCTATGCCTTATAATTTTCCACAGGTCTTTTTCTAAACTCCATAGTTCCAGTTCCAACTTCTCCTTTATATTCTTACCCTCTCTCTCTTCTCTGTTGTTCTTTTGCTATTTTCCTTATATTTTCTAAATCAACTCATCTTTCTGCCAGCTTTAAGCCTGCCTACTCCTCTTTGTTTTCACAGTGAAAAACAGAATGAGTCTCATGGACTTATAGTGAGCTATAGGAAAGGTATATTTTAGAAGAAAAAGTAAGAAAACACTGCTGCTGTCCCCTTGCCACTTCCTAGCAGATGACATTATTTTACACCTCTGTGTCCTCCCTCGGTAGATTTGACTCCACATGGCTTCCCTGGGTTCTCCGTAGCTGCTGCTAACAGAGAAGGCAGGCATGAGGAAGCAGCATTTCCTCTGGGCCTATCCAGTGTCAGAGGGCACTGAGTCCCCATTTGAAGAGAGGGGAGTGGCGAGGAAAGTGGGGCAAGATGGAAAATATGTCCAACAAAGGTACCTCTGCTATCAAAACTGATGCCAGGTTTAACAATTCTGTCTGGATAACATTTCTACAGCTTCTCTGAAAATCTTATCCAAAAATTCTTCCCTGTTGAGAAGCATGATGACACTTTATTCAGAGCTCTCAAAAAAAAAACAATTGCATGTGAATGTTTAAGAAAAGCTACAGCTTAAGCCCTCTCTCCACACTGCTATAAATCACCAGAAACTGCCTGAGTGAAGATGGTGGAACAAATTGTTAAACTCAGTTTGGTGCCCCCCTAGACCTTGTGTGTGCGTGCTCAGCATTGCTCAGTTACCCCATGAACACAAGTATGGGGCCAGCCCCCTCCATTGTGTAGCAGCACATCTGGGACACTCTGGGAATTCAGTGACATGCTGCATTCAAGAAAGGTCTCTGAGTCTGCTTCAAACACCTCATGGCCAAAAGGAAATAAGGGCTACCCACTAGTGTTTTCGCATGGTGTGTGATGACTTGGGTCGAACTCTGCCTTTTCCTGCCCCTGTAGCAGTCAGAAATGGAGAGTGCAGCATAATACGTCTCCTTTCTTCATTACCAAATTTGAGAGATAAGCATGTGCTGTAGCTTAGCAGATAGTACAGACAGAAGGCTGGTATGGGAGCTGCCCTCTTTTGAGCAAAGTGCTTGTCTCTGTAAGGAAAGGAAAAAACTGTGTTAGATGTTTTCTGTTGTTTGTTATCATGGGGATCTGCAAGCATTGAGGGAATTTTGAAATGCTCACAGCCACAGCTTTTCCTCATAAGGCAAAGATGATGAATGTTCACTTACCACAAACACAAGGAGATGATTATCAGATGGAAAAGGCGGGGGGGTATGGAGTCTGCTTCAGAAATATTTCTTAATGACAGAAGTTGCATTCAGGACTATATTTGAGAGATGCAACAGAAAGTGTGCCCTGCTCTCCTTCACAGCTGCAATCCCCAGGATTCAGGAAGCTAACAAAAAATGCTCCCCTAGGCTGTTCCAGCACTGCAGATACCAGCACTCAAAATGATGCTCCATGGGAGGTCTGCTTACCATAATGTGGAGACCATTGTGAAGCACTTTGCTCATTTTGCCAGAGACACAAGTGTTCTGCTAAGTTCTCCCAAGATCTTCCACCTTCCCAGAAGGGCAATGCCCTTGCTTAACTTCTAGACTACTTTTAAATGAAATTTTGCATTTTTCTGTTAAAACCATGTTTGGGGGCATTACAGAAGTCTGTTTTTTAATTTTTTTTTTTTTCTTGCTGACCTCAACCCTGTAGGAAATGAATTCCTATCAGCAAGTGAAGCCGTCTGAAAAACGTTGCTGGCCAACAGTTTAAGCAAGGTGAAAGTTCTTTATAGTTTGAAGGTGGCAGTTTTTGCCTTTGCTGGGAAATGGCATCCTACCAAAACCAGATTAGAAGCACTAGTATCCAGTATTTGTGAAAACATGTTAGTTGTTCTGTAAATACGTTGGACACCCGAATGATATGAATCGCTGTAACAGTAGAGACGACCAGTTAGGCTTTGCCACAGATTGGTGTTTGTAACACTCTTGAACGCCTTGAAGACATTATCTGTCTCTGTTTGGAGACCATTAAGGGCATACGTGGGGTTTTTACTTCCTTTTTTTTCCTGCATACAGTAATGTTATAGTATTCTGAACTAGATATAGAGCTAGAAAGTGAAGATGTCTCAACATGGTGAGAGAGAACATTTTTTTCTTATTTATAAAAGAAAGAGAACTTTAGTGTCCTGGGGACCTACTGACATTAAAAAAAAAATCATGACCACCGCTGAGACTTCAGCTATTGCTTGACTGATTAGGATTTTCTATGCTATCAATGGTCTAAATTGGATTTTTTGTGTCAGTATTTCTACCAAATGAATTTGTTTGGAAGGTTTCTAGGCCAGTCTGGCTCTTTGTGAAGAAACATAGCACAGCACTTCTCATCTAGACTGAAATTCAGCCCAGCACTGAGCTGATACTCTATTTAAGCATTAGGAATTGAGTTACACTTGGATTCTGTACAGGATGTTTTTGTTATATATAAAGATTAAATGTGTCTGATTTCTTGAATACAAATCAGGAACAACAAATTAGGCTTTCACACACCTTTACAATCCTTCACTTCATTTTTTTTGATTCAGTGAAATTTTGCAGGGTAGTGTATATGAAGAAAATATTTTTTTATATTTCCAAATTGCTGTCAGAGCAGAGAGTAGACAATGACTACTATTAATGTGGACCAGTTCTTCTTAAAAGAAACTTCTCAGATGTTTACAGCTTTGCTAGACTTTGTTTGGACTTGAATAGAAATGCCTCAGGCTAGTCTAAAAAGAAATTAATATCCCTCTGAATATGTCATCCTGAAAGACTTGGCCCCTTTTTTTTTCTGGAGAAAATCCCTTGTTTTTTGTCTATGTAACAAAATCTGTTACTGTTTCCTTGAACATCCTCAGCTTTCTATGTCTGGAGGAAGGAACTCAAAATCTGGCAGGATGTGTTGAGATTGTGCCTGGTGCTGCTCCTCTGAATAGCTCCTCTTGCCTGAGATTTGAGCTATTGGAAAACAGTGGTTTGAACATGCCAAGCAACTGAATCTTTATGAACAACTTTCTTTTTAAGTTAGCAGTGATAAAATTTAGCTGAGCCTGCCAAGCAGGGACAGCATAGCACAATCTGAGGAGAAGAGGGTGTTTGCGATGCTGTGTCTGTGAGGTGGAGGATTGTGCAGTGAGTCTGCCCCAAAATTGGTAATTTTGATTGGAGGCTTATACTGTACTTCTGTACTTCAGCACTTCAGCAACACCAATCACATCTGCCTCAAGCATCCCTGCACTGTGCAGTATAAATACTCTTTACATCCCTGTTTTTCCTGAACAAATATTAATGGGGCCAGTCAGCTAAGACTAATTTTGGTGTTAGGCAGAGAAGAAAACACATGTCAACCAACAGAAAGCAGAGCACCTTAGTGATGTTGCTGGAAAGGGAAGAGATGAGAAAATATAGTTGTTTCTGGGGTTCATTGTCACTTAGATTTTGTATGTGTTGAAGTGTCTCAACTGGCAGCTAGGTCTATACATTCTTCAAAGATTCAAAGTGCTTGACATTGACATTGCTCAATAATATTCTTCTAATAGTGTTTTTACTTTATGCCAGCAATAATATTTCACTCTCTCTGCTGAGGTCTAAATGAATGACATTCCTATGGCTTTACACAAGAGTAGCAGAGATCACACTCGAGAAGTGTTTGTTATTACAGTATTAAGGTTTTAAAAGAGTCTGCCAATTATGGTGAAATAAAATTAACAGGTTTCCTTTTTTAATGTGTGTGTGTGTGTGTTTGTGTGTGTGTGTTTCAAAGTGTACGTAAGCTTCCTTTGCCAGGGATTTAATTAATCTGGTATCTTTACACAGTGCCTTGGCTAATGTTAGCTGGTTACAGCTATGGGATATTATTGTGATGTTTATAATAAACATAATAATTATCTGAGGTCAAAAGAAAAATTCCTTTTTCCTGAGTCCTGGACAGCCAGGTGCACTATGCAACTTGACTTAAATGATATGCATGTTGCTGTATTCCGTAATTGCCATTCTACATCCTTGGATTGCTGAGTCTTATTGCAGAGTTTAGTGAGCTAATCCTGATTAGTAAAGTTGCTCAAATTCTTGACCACCGGCAAAATCAGATGCTGGGGCATTCTTTTGGATGTGAAAACACACTGCACACCATCAGCTGCATAAGAATTGATAATATCCACTAATGATTGAAGAAGTTAGGGATTCTTGGGCAGAGCAATTTCTCACATTACTAGAGATTTCTGAATTAACTGAGGAGCTAAATACTCTTTTGTTCTGGCTGCTTAGTGTAAGGGAAGAAGAAGCAGATTTTTTTGGGAGGTGCAGAGCCCTCACACCCTAGTGAGTTGGTTCCACAGAGGAGAATGAAACAGAGAACTGGGGCAATTGAGTCCTATATCATGAGCCACTTAGAAAAGCATCCTACACTTTTTCTTATGAGAGCGTCACAGATGGGACTCATGGTTCATATAGTTGCTGCACTATAAATGGAGTTTCTGAAATAAAGCTGAAATAATGCAGCAATGAATCAGGCCCAGGAGCTGTGCATGTGAGTGCTATTACTTTAGAAAAAAAAAAATAGACTTTCTAATGTACTCCTGTAAATGCGAGTTACTGTTGGTCAAGAAACATACAAATGAACATGTATTATTCCAAAGTGAATGTCAGATGACTCTCTTCCTTGCGCCTTCTACCTAAAGTGAGGATGAAGATTGATTCATTTCTCTGAAGAAGCTTCTAGTTCGTTTGGTGTCTTCCGTGTCTACCTAGAAGTCTCAGTTTTTGTCAGGCAAAGCTTTAATCTGTTGATAATCACAGACCTGGATAAGGACAATGGGTTTGTTTCTTTCAGGCTCAGTACCAGAGAATTTAATAAATTCTCTTTCATACACTGATGGTAGGAAGCAGATGTGGGTTATGGCCCAAGGCAAGGAGTGCATGACAAAGCTTGAGCAGTACTAGAATACTTGGTCTGTGCATGCAAAAACGAGTATCATGGGCAAGCTGTTGTTTGTACAGAAAAGAAAAAAACTCACCAGCCTATAAGGGATACAGTCATGGTCATCACACTGAGATAGAGCAGACAGTCAGGGTGGAGTGCACAGTCTGAGGCCAGGCAATCAGATGACCAGCTGCCTCTGAAAAGACAGTCTATTCCTTTTCTCCTTCTTTGTTTACATTTATGTGTTCTTGTTTTTTCCTTTGCTATAATCACTTGCTTGTCTGCAAAGCTCTGTGAAACTTATCAATATTTCTTCTGGTGATCTAGCCCTGATGTAGCAAACCATGAGGTCAGAAAAGCGTCAGAAACAGAGCAATGTCGGGAATAGGAGGATGTAATTAATGGCAATAGAAAGATGGATAGAACTGAATCTTTTGGCATTAGATTGAGCTGCGATTGGCTTAGTTAAAATCCAACTATGGCCCCAATGTCTGAGCATAGAATTAATTGGAAAGACAGGCTGGGGGGTGTCTGGGCAAGGAAAGTGCTTCCTGATGTCTGCTTCCATTGGGTTCATGGAAAAAATCTTTTAAAAATAAAAAGGAATGGTACCAGAGTGCACAACTGACTCACACACTTGATTTTTTTCCTAAAGAAAAGAAACAAGCCTGCAAGATCCCCAAATCAACTTGCCAGCTGTCCAACAGGGTAACATCCATGTGCACATCTACAAGTCCCGCACAGAAGGTGGCCAGGTTTTTATTCTGCAGCATCATTCTCTGTCTGCTTCACATTTTGAACAGAATTTTGTGAAACAGCCACCATGTTCCCATATATCTTATTCTAAACCCAAAAGCTGTCCTAATTGAAGTACTATTATATGGTATTTTGATGGGCAGCTTTCAATAGTGGCCACAAAATTTCATTTTGCAGTGTTGAAACAGAAAAGAGTGTGGATGGAGGTATTTGAATTAGGAGACAGACTCGCATTTCAGCCTGAGAAATATCTGACTAAAGACCAATTTTTTATATTTGCACAAATACAGGATTGCTTCATGGTACAGCTACACTGGTTAGTTCCATCTGTGAAGCATTTAAACCAGCAACGTTTAGCTAGTTTTGGTGCTGTTGCTAGTGCAGCAGAGATTAGTTCTTTCTAATCTGAAACACAAAAAAGTATATCCCAATGCCTCTTGTACCAGGGGCACCGCTCCTGTAAGTTTCAGAAAAAAGTTGGTCTTCACTTTGGTGCATTTTAACACTGATGTTGTGCCATCTATCTGGTGTAATTCACGTGGCCATAATTAACATAAAAATGCACTTGTCATTTTCTGACCCCATGTCAGAAAAATGCTTCAAAGAAAAAAAAAGCCTCATGCTATAATTATTCATTACCACTAATTGATTTTGTTCTGATATAATTAAAGGAAAATATGTGCAAAACCTACACATCATGAAAGAAAGCTAATATTGATGAGCCTGTGTCTTATAGCTCATCTACGGAGAAAGTTTATATTTTCATGAAGGCAATGGCAACCTGGTGTTTCTAAAATCCCTGAGAAATGCCAATAAAATGGGCCATAAACAACACTGGCTATTGCCTTTTTCCTGAAGAGGCTGGAAACTCTCGTTTTGCCCAAGCTCAGGGGAGACCTCTAGGCTGCTACCTCCTTGGGGGGAAAACATGGGGCGGGAGAGGCCTTTCCCCATGCATTGAAGTGTCCCACCTCAGAGCTGAGGATTATTTTTTGCTACCACTGGTCTTCTGCAAGACACTTTTTCTTCGCATGATGGTAGCTGTACCAGCCACTTCAGGTTTGAAGAAGTCCCACAAGAGAATTCTTCTGATAGCTCAGCTTGGAAGCAGAAAGCTGTATCCACTTTACTGTGTTTGGCTTAATCCAGCTGGCAATTGTGACACCATTAAATACATCTTGCCCTGAGAATTGAACTGTGAGGTAATTCTACTGCTGTGGTAATTGTCATCACATTCCCAAAGATGCCCCTTGCCTGTGTCAGCTGAAGTATTTCCATCCATTTCCCAAAAGTCAGGGAGGTGGCAGGGGTGCTGTGATAGAGCCTGGTAGAACCTGGCATGGGAAATGGCTGACTTCAATGTTTCTGCTCCTCTGCTCCCACATACAGTCTTAAAATCTGCATGTGGTAGCAGCAGGCAAAAGCCTCTTCATAGCACCAGGGGAGAACAAAGTGCTGCCAGTCCTGCTGGAGCTGTCAGCTTTGATACTGGCAAGGGGATAGGGGTGTATTTGTTACCCTTGACAGCAGTGAGTGGATTTAATTTTGGAATGACTCCATGCAGTGGAGTGAGGGGTATCCTGCTCTGTGATGAATTTCCAGGCAAAAATCTGTGATTTTATTTTGAATGTTTGAAGATTTTAAGTGGTTGGGCTCTAATCCCTTGAAAAATTGGTGTCTCTCCCTGACCTACGTTCTATGCAAGTACCAGAGACACAAAATCCACCCTCGCGCCATATCCAGGGCACATCATGGACACCACTCTCTTCTGGAGCATCTTTCCTCCTCATATGTGTGAGTCTGTGCTTGTTTATCCTTCCTATCGCCCAGCAGGTTCCATTTGTCCCCAGGACTCTTAAATCAAGAGTAGAAACCTGTCAATTTCTAATGAATTTTTGTATAGGGGCTTTTAGAGGAGAGAGAAAAGATATATAAGAAATAACTTATTCAGTTTAATAAATCAAACAAGTTTAGGAAACAAGATGGCCCAAATGCAATGTGACATAAAAAAAAAGATATTTTACTTTGTCTTACTGAATAAAGACACTACAAATAAATTCCCAAATTAAATAAAGTCAATAAAACCTTTATTTGCTATGTTTTCACCTTTTGAAAGAATGGCTCTAGCTTTCCCTCCATGTTGCTCATTCAGCTAGTTTTCAGAGCAAAAGCAGTCAATTCTGCATTATCTCAGTAGGACAGTTTTAATTTTAACACTATCTGCCTGATCTCTCTTTGTCCAGTTAACATTTCCTTGACCTAGAGTTCAACCCCTTTCACAAAGTAACCTCAGGCTTTGATGGCAGTAATTCTACCTTCAACGGATTCTGAATACACAAGCTCCAGGCCCAAAGGAGAAGATTAGCAGACTTTGCCCTAATTACTTATTATTGTGTAGTTGTTAAAAAAGATTTTGGCTCCAGAAAATGAGGCTGTAGCCAGACAGAAGTTAGCCTGGGGTTCAGAAGTCTAGCAATCTTTGGCTCCACAGGCCTATAAAAGCCAAGTGTTGACTGAATGCAAACAGCCCGCATGGCGAGAGGCCCCTCGACGCGGATGACAGCAGGCCATTCGTCATGGGAGCCAGTGGACGTCCCAGGAGTCTCTCATGCTTCCTCGCCAGCCCGCTGTGGATAGCTCCGTTTGATCCTTCTGTCCCTGGAAATGACAGGCTGCCATGGCTGCAGTGAGCAGACCTTCCAGTGTACACCCTGTTCTTGGGTCTTTTTGAAAGGATGAGCCGCGTTTGACGTAGAGCCAGGAAAAGTACCCCTGGTTCTGCAGCTGGGTGCCTGCCACTTCCTCATCTGCTCTTTCTCTGGGTACTGGCTTTAGGTCAATGTAATGAGCACCTATCAACAATTAATGATGGTTGTGGCGTGGGGGGGAAGGATCCTGAGTGCCTTTAGTGAAGTGAGTAGCAGTCAGTCAACTCCTCACCTTCGAGCATTAAATATCGTGAGAGGTCAAAAGGTTTTGCCAGGAATACAAAGTTTGGAATATTTTTAATTAAACTACATACTTTGAAATTCTTTCA
This sequence comes from Sterrhoptilus dennistouni, assembly GCA_013397095.1. NCBI lineage: Eukaryota > Metazoa > Chordata > Aves > Passeriformes > Zosteropidae > Sterrhoptilus > Sterrhoptilus dennistouni. Next base: position 443,045 of record VWZU01017400.1, on the reverse strand, counting down.
AGTCAATCTTCAAACAATTCAGGTCTTAAATTAATACCTTTTAAAAGCACATTCACCTCTGGTAAATGGTGAATGCAAGCTCTGCTGGATATCACAGAAAACAGTTAATTTAATTTTGGGTCATTAAAATCCTCCATTTATTATTGTGTTCATTCACTGTAGAATAAATTAATATTCCTCGTCCCTGAATAGCCAAATTCCTTATCCTGTGTAAAGCTGGTATGTTTGTATCTGAACGGGTTTACTATCTAAATTTACCAATGTCTTAAATATATGTGTTATGAGGAGAGTTTAGAATATGAGTGTTTTGATTAACCTAAAACATGCCTGCATCTTTGTTTGTTTTCTATAATCTATATTTATGAAATGCCTGTCTCTTAGAGAGTTACTGATTGGGGGATATTTTCATCAACTTATAAATAGAAGCTGCAGTTGACATACAAATAACCGTATTCCGTCACTAGAGTTTAAGGCTCTTTTGGAAAGTTTCACTTGCATGAAAAGATAAAACAGCTGGCCAAATCTTACAACAGACTACATAAACCAGCAAAATCAAACTTGACCCCAACATTTAAAAGACACTAAATGCCATTAGAAGGTTGTGGCAGATTTGGTTTCCATCCTGGCTGTCATTTCCAGGTCTGTACACTTTCACTGTTATTTCTGTGACCGGCGCACATGGGATTCAAAAGACTCTCTGCTAACAAAGACCTTTGATCCCTGGATTAACTCTTCTAACACTCTTCTTAAGCAACTAGGAAAATAAAATTATTACCTCATTATCTATTTTGAGAGATTATTTAACTGGCCTCTGAGGAAAAAGGCTGGAGGGGCCACAGGAGTCTCCCGGGTGAGAGCTGATGGTGAGGGGTGGCACCTATCAGTGTGAATAGTTCAAATTCCAGCTGTAAGCCTGGAAGCAAAGTCCTTATGTTGAGAGCTCCGGCCTCTGCCCTGGCCTTCTCAAGGGCTGTGACTGTGCTACCAGAGCAGCTGCCCCAAGGCTAATCTCTGACCCAGACCAGGTGGTGCAAGGCAGCTCCTGTCCACATGGCTCAGCTCCTGTCTACTACTCTCTTTAGGTCAGCATGGCCAGATTTGGGGTAGTATTTGGCCGAGGTCTCTGCTGGCCCCATATTACTCTGCAATCTAATTATTAGGCAGTTGTGATTTACTAATTCAGAGCACGTATTGCCTGCCTGTGCTGTCCCAGGACAATGTGTAGGGAATTTGAGGACACAAGGCTTACTGGAGTAAGATCAGACAACTGTCATGGGCTGAGGGAGTTAAATTTGCTGCAGTCCAAGTCCATTTTGTCTGTCTGGAGTGGAGCCTGGAACAAGCTATTCTGTTAACTGTGTCCAGACTTCCTCTCCAAGAAACTAGTCATTTTGCTTCATAAAGGAGCCTGGGAGGGAGTAAGCATATATGCAGCATGAATGATTAGTGCATCAGATGCTGGCAGCAAACAGGGAGCTGAAGTATGTGACTCTTGAGACATCTGTTGATCTTTGACAGGAGCCTGTTTCAACTATGGCAAGGGTGTAATTTATGCTTGAAAGTAACCCACATTCAGTACTTGATGCAGCCGACGTTTCCTTAGTTTAAGCTCAAATACTCCATTTTCAGCAGTGGAGCCACTCAGCAAGGGGCTTTATTGGAAGCTTAGCTGCATGTCCCTTTCACTTTGAGTATAGTTACTCCACAGGTGCAGCTATATCTGTTGTCAAATTTGGCCTAATCTGGAATAAAGATAGTAATGAAAATATAGCTTTGCTGTACTCTGAAATTTTGCATCTTTGCCACTGTACTTTGAGCTGGTTCAGTTCTAAATATGTCCATATCCTGTTTCATGAAAAGCAGAACAAGGAAGCCAAACTTCCTACAGAGTTTCATCTGACCTTCCCATGCTAATCACAGTTTCTGTCAAAAGTCTGTAAGACTTCCCCAGTTCCCTCATGTCTGCTACACATCCTCACATTAATCTGCTTCCTCTATTTCCCTATTTTTCTTCACCTCATTTCAGGCCCTGTCGCTTGGGCTGAGGTAGCACAGTGCTGCTATGACCCATCTGCACGCTGATCAGAAAGCAGATGCATGTAGCCCCAGCCCCCAGCCCCATGGTCTTGGGGCTCTCATATTGATCTGCTTTGTCCAATTTGTATTAGTTTCTTCCCTCTACCCACCTGTTGGCTTTCACAAGACTTGTAGGAACTCATATTTCACTGGAAATTCTCTCTTTTTGCCCAATGTGATTGTGGACAGTAGTCAGATTTAATATCTACTAGGGTAGGAGACAAATGACAGGCAAACTGAATTGGAAATGGAAAGACAGGATGACTAGGGAAACTCAAGTTCTTCAGGAAATGAGGCGATAAAGAAGGTGATGGTGAAGTCACCTTGGATCTCTACTGGGAGCTGGCAGATAACACAAGTGCCAAGCAGGGCAAAGATGTATCTCAAAGCTGGTTTCTGCCAGTTTTTCTCAAAAGTGTAGTGTGATCAGGCTGAAATGGAAGTTTCTCTAAGTTTGATTTTTTAATGCCCTCTTATTAGATTTGTGCATTCACAATGAATACATGAACAGTGTCCGGGAGAAATCAATGCCATAACATCCCCAGTACCAACAAGCCCAGTTCAAACAGTTAAACCGAGGGGGTTTTTGTGTAGGTAACAATGAAGTGTTGCATGTTCTTTAACACTTTAGTTCCACTTACACCTTCAATACTTAAGTCAGCTGAGGTGAGTTAACTGATAATAGTGCATATAAAGCAAAGCCATTTAGATGCATGTAGTGAAGATTTGGTATCAGTTACATTCCTCTGAAGTCAGCAGGGTCCCACAACTCACATAATGAATATCCAGAGGTCCAGAGATCTTTTATGTTTGCACTTTTTCTTTGGACAAAGCTGACAATTTATGCTTATTTTTTGATATTGGACATGACTAATGCATTGCCTGGGTCAAAATATTTGTGCCAGAGAGGATTTTAATCCTGAAGAAGGAACAAAGTTCCTCTAAGGAGGTTAACTTAAAATCATGATAGAAAGTCCTGTTGGTAGAAAAAATGCTGTCAGTATATGCTTATTTCTTTAACCTGAATTTTTCCTGGTGGTTAGAGTTAGATGCTTGTGCTTTTCCACATATATCTTATTTGAGAAAATGGTCTCACTGGTGTCATCTGAGACCAGAAGTAGCTGTTCTATGATCTAAGTTCCTTGTGAGACTCTCATGCTCCTAAATACACTCTGTTAGCATAAAGGCTCTCAGCAAAGAGTTTTGGCCCCTTTCTTCTGAAAATCTAGAGATTTAGGAGTCCAGATTTTCTGTAATGGCTTACATTGCCTCTCTAGAAGATCTGGAGCCATTCTTAGCATTAGAGATTTTAAACCCCTCTGAGAAGAAGATCCTTCTGTTCTGTCGGTGATTCCCCTGTTTGACAAGGGACCAGGACTGCAATTACTTCATAATGGTCACTTTGCAAAGCTCTCCTAAAAGGGATAGGCTGACTAGTAGGGCCGCAGAGCCATTCCTTCCCTTTCTCACAAGTCTTTATTTCTTGCTTCATAGTTAGTAGAGGTGGAGAAGAGTCTTGCCAGGTCCAGCTTAATAGATAACGTACTTACCCATGTAATACCACTTTGCAGGGGAGATATGGTTCTAATCCTCTGCAGGAAAAAAAAAAAAAAAAAGACACTAGAACCATTAGGCAGTAGCAGAAAAGATAATTTCCTTCTTCATGTAAGGAAAAAGTGCATATTCACCCTGTCCACAGGTGAGAGTCTGGGAATTTGAACCTCAAGGATATTACAAGAATTTTCCTTGCAGATGCTTCACAGGCACAGCTCAATGAAAAGGTATTTTCAAACACAACAATCATTTTGTTGTTTCTTAATTATTAACTTTAAATGACTGGCTTAGTAAGTGATCTGTTTAGATTCCCTGTCAGAGGTGTGTAACTCTAGCAGCTGGTCCTGGATGTTCAGATACCTTAGAGACCCATGTCCCTAAAAGGGGCTTGCGTATAACCTTATCCCGTACTTCTAATAGTTGCTTAAGCCTGAACAGAGGACATAAGCCAAAGCTTGAGAAGTGACAGAGCGTATCTCACTGGAAATACTTATTGGTGATTTCTACAAGGCAAGTAGGCAAAGCAGATAACTAAAAAACATAGTCAGACCACTCACTCTATAAATCAACACAGGCCAAGTCACTCATCAGAGAGGAGCATGAGGTCTATAAACAACACCTCGTTGCCACAGACAACTTAAATCGTTGATAAAGATCTGAAACACATAGTGCCTCAGAGGTTTCCTTCTTTAAGCTCTCTTGTGTATTTGCCTGGGTCCTTTGTTATATGGCCCCTTTTACAACAGAAACAGAATACTTTTTTGCACAACAGCACAAGCCTTTATTCAGAAAGCCAAAATTAACAGGCTTCAGTGCCAAGAGTCCTTCTGTAGCTACATCTCTTCTGTAGTGTAGGAAGTATTGATGGCTTTTTATTTACCATTTCAGCTGCACAGGGGAGAAATTTACGTGGCTTCACTGTGTATTTTCTATTCCAGGCATGAATCTCATTGGCATTTACATGCAGGAACCCCTGGTAGCCTCAGTTGAAGTTTTCTAGGATGAAAGTGAAGGCTTATTCAATGGTTGAAATGTTATTCCGGGACTTGACTTGGGACATCTTGCTTGTGATCTCTTCACAGTATTTCTGTACTTTNTTTTTTTTTTTTTTGTCTTTTATTTTTTTTTTTTTTTTTTTTTTTTTTTTTTTTTTTTTTTTTTTTTTCCAGTAACAAATATAGTCTTTGGATAAAACAAAGGCAGGAGTACTTCACACAACACTATGAATGGCACATGACATAAAGGTCAGCAAAAGAGAAGATGGCTAATGAATGTAAATCTTACAAAAATTACTGCTGATATCTGAATCCTTTTAACAACCTGTGAGATTTTTTGCCTTTACAGGTAAACCACACAGAACCCCAGTGAAACTATAGATCTGAACAGAAGTATTGGTGATACCAAGAAGAGTTTATTGAAAAAACACTATTATCATTATAGTTTCTACCTTTGTAAAACTTTTTTATATTCATAGAAAATAATCGTAGGTTCATCTGTTAGCAGGAATAAGTCAAGAATATGAATTACTCTGCTTGTCTCCTTTGAATATACTTGTGCAGTCCGTGTAATGGGCTACATTTATGAAGGTAAACATGAAAAAAGAATTTGTTCTTCCTTTTCAATGCAGTTCATACTGTATGGTGCTGCAGCAAATGAAAATATTCCAGCAAAGATTACATCCATCCCACCTCTGGCTCACAGTCTGATTGCTAATCTGTTCTTGAACTTGCTATAACCAGTCATCAGCCTCAAGGGCTGGTGGTAAAACTACAACTGGGCCCATGAATGACCCAGACTCACCTAACTAGTCATCAAAATCACTCCAGGAGATTTTAAGTGAAGAATGAAATCAATGTATATAAAACTTCAGCGAGGAAGTGCAAATCTCTGCTATCTCAGATGGTCACATTATATTCTCTTCTTTACAGACTCTTGAAACTCCACTGCAAAAGTATGGCTCTGCATTGATAGGAAAAAAGCTGTTCCAGGCCGCAATTTCTAGGCTATGTTCACCCATGGCTGGTTTATGCTTGTCTTAATCATCCCAACATTGTCTAGCTCTAACACTTTTCTCTTTCCTCTCTTTAACCCCTGAGGTGCAGAAAACATCACCTTACAGTTCTTGCTTTGTTAGAAAAGATACGTGCTTTCAGTTGCTTGTCGTTACTTTGTTCACTATATTTATTTCAGCTTGCATTCAACTTTCTTGAACACAACCAGTCAGAACTATGTACAGAGGAGGTTTCACAAGTATAAAGATATTAATGGTTTCTTATTTCTCTTGGAAAAAAAGATTTATGGGAATTGTGCTTGCCTTCTTCATAGTCAGATCACATTGATGGATCCTAATCATCCTGTAAGCAACTGGTGTTTTCAGTTATTTCTCTGTCTCATTTATTTCCAAGTAGTGTGCTTAAGAAAAAAAAAATCTCATTAGTAATTGAAATGCTTTGCAGTAATAATGCTGCATTTTAGGCCATTTCTAATACTCTAGACCTCAAAGTTGTCCAGCTCTTCCTTCAAAATAGCCTGTTCCCTCAACTGTAATGACAACTACATTGAAATAAGTATTGTCACTAACTTTCAATAGCTCATTTCTATTTCTGTGCCAAATTCTCTGATGACAGTATTGAAGAAGATAGGCTCTTTTAGAAGGGCCTGACTGATCTTTTAGAAACTTCTTTGTTAGTCACCCTCTAGCCAGAAGTTCCCCTTTCAACACTACCCATTATCTCTTTGTTGAATTAATAATTTCCCAGTGACAGTCCTCCAATAATTTACCCACCTTTCATTCATCCTGAAAGACAGTTATCAAGTAAAGATATCTGAGTAGACTGTCACAGTAAACACATGCTGTGCCTTGCTTGACTTCTTCATTTTTCCCCACATATGTAAAAATATTTCTTCAAAATGCTATTTAGATACTATTGCTGATTCAATGAAAAACATGAGAAGTGTTGGTGTTTGGTTTTAGATAAAGGTGGGTTATCCAGATACTGGAATCTGTTTAACTCCCTACCCTGAGGGGCAGTACAAAAGAGTGAGACAATTTTTTCCTTGCACTGCCTTCACCACATCTACTCTATTTGGGTGACTTTATTTTATGATCTATGTAAATGACGTATTTAAAGGAGAGTACTCTCTTCAGGTATAATAAGTAAAAACACTGCTCTAAAGATCTCAGAATACAATATCAGGTTTGCCTTCTGCTCTGATCCAGTGTTTCTCAGTGACACTTATTTTAGGTACTTATCATTAAGAATTTATGGGGTGTTATTTTCAAGAGCCCTGATGGCATTGAATAAATGAGATATTCATCTAGATATTGGTGCTCACATTAGCACTCATAATGCATTCTATTGCATTGCCTGATGGGGCTATGAATTACAGGAAACAAATCTTCACTTTTTGGATGGTTTCAACAAAAAAATTGTAAAATTCATCCCAGAAGAACTTCACACATAGCTAAACAATGATCTTCTAATTGATCTTTAAGGATCACTTTAGTTCCCACTGAAATTCTGTTTTGGTGAGTGTTGGGTCATGCCCCAAGTGAGAAAGGAGATTAGATCAGAAATATTCATAGAAATGAATAACAACTAAAACTAACTAAAAAATACTATTAGAAATGCTCGTGCTAAAACCACCATGTATCCCACCTTGCTTTAGCAGTACTGTTTTTTGTCAAAATGATGTCATCATTTGGGGAGAAATTAGTTTAAGTAAAGAAAAATCTTGTTATGAAACTTCTAGTTTCCTTGTTTAGTAATTGCAAAGTGGATGTTTTGAGAATCAAATGAGCAAAAATTCAACATAACAAATATTATCCACTGGCTGAATCTTGTGTGTAAGCAAGACATTCTTCACCATCACACCAGGACCTTGGGCTGCTACAGTAAAATAAGGTGCCAAATCTCTTTGGCAGGAGTCTGCAATATGTTTAACTTCTGGGTTTTGTCACAAAGAGAGATTTGTACCACTCACTCACCAGAAAGTTAAACAATCTAATCAGAAGTTTGTAGAGCTGTTCAGTTTGCATAAGCCCACAGAAATTTAAAATAAACATTACGTATGTGGAAAGGAGCAGGAAGTAGAATATCCTTTAAAAGCCAGCTGTCTGTTTACTGCCCAGCTTGTAATGAAGCTGTTTGTTTTTAACTTGGATGTCACTTGTATTCTCAACTACTCAGTATTGTAGATATGTGAAATAGCCATTAACATAAAGGTGGTGTTTAATGTCTTCAGTGTTTCTGTTTAGACACATCCCTATTTGTGGCTATTCTCTCCTTGAAATAATTGAGATAAAATGCCATAATAGATCAGCTAGTATAAAGTCTGGAAAGGCATGAAGATCAAGTATCTGTTGTTCTGGATAGGTGAACTTGCAGAGACAAGTGTGTGATAATCAACTGACAGTGCAAATATTTTATTTCAGAGGAATCAAATTATGAAGACAAAAATAAAGATTGTTTTACCTTGCTTATGTTCCTTATAAATTATAAAAGTTATTTGTCTGTCCCACATTGGAGGTCTCACCTGGATTTGGCACTTACACAAGAGCATACATGCCAGTGAAGTCCCATACCACATATCCTTGTAGGATGTATTGCCTCGGGGAGGCTGTGTGTTGTTATCAGGTGTATTTACTATCAGTGTGTAACTCCTGACTCAGAGGGCTTGTTTTACAACTTTGCTGAGAACATATGGGGAGTGCCTGGGTGTGGAATTAGCCTTCTGTCAAGAAAACACCCAAACCAAAATTTATAGCAAGGAGTGTTCAACACAGGTATCCTGTGTGAATGAGTATCCTGTATGGGCTGGAGGCCAGCTACGTCCTTGGCTTATTATTTCCTAAGGTGATATGCTTCAGTGTGTGCATTTTTTTGTTTTGCATTTCTACAAACAGAAAGTGGAAGTCCAACCTAGTTGGCCTAGTTTGATAGGTAGTTCACTAGTTCAGTAACTCTGGCCAATTAGGTTTTTCCATAGAGATATGCATATCTGCCTGGCCAAATTCCATCTGACCACCTGTTGCTGGTTTCAGCTGGCCACAGGTCAGGTTGGCAGGCTTTGACGTGATGCTGCTGTTTCTGAGGCTATGTGGAGCTTTGATGGACCAAACAAAAAGAAATGACATAAAGGGCCGTAATGGCCTCAGTGGCACATGCCACAAGTTTTCTGTGCATCCTCACAATACTGATGAAGGCTGTGGCGTCAACATCCACATCCTGCAAGAGAGGAGAGTGGCTAGGTTAGTCAGGATTCAGTGAACACATGCTCATTTAGTGTACCCCAAAGCTACATTCAGTTTCCTAGGTCAGAACGCACGCTATAGTGGCTACCCATAGGGAGCTGCATGCTGTGTGGTTACACAGCTTCCTGGGGAAATGCATGATAACCAAATGGCTGTCAGTCTTTCCAGCTTAGGCTCTGCCAGGAGGGACACTTAGCCTTTCCTGCAGGCCCATGGATACTTGGCATGTCAATGGGCCAATAGTGTTTCAATGGGGGTGAAGAGCCACAGTGGCGCAAAAGCTAAAGCAGGGCCACAGGGCTCAGGGTTTTTCTTTCTACTGTGTTAAGAAAGACATATTGAAGGTGTGAGAGCAAGAAAGATGTGACAGTTAGGCTGAAGTCACTGCTTTTCTGTTTTGCTTCAGAAAGAGGACAGTGCAGCACATACCAAATAGCCCCACTATCAGATTGTTGGACATAGCAGGGACATGGCTTCAGCCCATAACATCCCTGATGTGGCAGGGACTCGTGCAGAATGTCCCCCTCAAAGTCAGACAAAATTTTCAGGCTGATATTTTACATAAACCATTCTCAATATCAGATGGAAACTCAGGCTGAAATCTGTGGCAGTTAAGCTGTCTGAGGTTCAGGGCTGCGGTGTGCATCCATAGGGTGGTTCGTGTACGCAGCAGGGGAGTAGCTGAGTCAGCCATCTGTGTTTTATCTCTTGGGAAAAATGTGTCATGACCCTAATTTTCACCTTTTAATTAAAATGCCTCTTAAGGTTTCATATTTTTGACTAGTATTTTAATGGGTTTTAAAACTTGTAATAAACTCTTGTCATTATTGTGTCAATTGTATCATTTGTGTAAGAAGCTTAACCCAGTGTCAAAAACTGAATGCATTTTTTGAGTCTATTTTTAATCTTTAAACATGAAATCTAAATATGTTTCTAGACAGTCAGAAAGGTGATTATCTCTGTTCTGTCCTTCTAAGGCAATGTGCTTTCCTAATAATGTTATTTATAGCTAGAGGCTATTAAAGCGTAGCACAGACAGTCTGCCTACATATCATGTAAAACTGCTTGCTGGAGTAATTGCACGTTTTTCTTAAGTAATGTGGCAGTAGAGAGATGGCTGAGTACTATGCAAGTGCTTGCCTGGCTGTTTACTCCCATGTCACAAAAGCTCAGTCATGCTCCAATGTCCTGGATCTGAAGGACCTTGCCATGTTGTGCTGTGCTCTCCAGTTACAAATTTTTGCTAAAGGTTCTGATTCCCAGCTTAAAGCTGCAAGTCTCTTCTGGTAGGGTAAGCTGAAAAGAAACCCCATTATTTTGAGACTTTGAAAAGGTTGGAAGAAGTCTAGAAGTGTGCCACACAGGTGGCTGGAGAGTGATGCAGAGCATCACTCTGTGTCTTACAGCTGAGGGGTGGTGTTTGGAACCTGAGCATTGGTACCCAAATGAAATACTCTGTGGGTTCACTTGAGGTGTTTCTGCATGCCTTTTGGAAGTTGTTATTCCCCTTCTCCCAGGTAAAGGAAGATTAAATGGATGAGGATTTGAGTTTAAAAAGGAGCTGAGGCTTACGGAATAAGTTCAAATATCATATTCAGTGAAGAGAAGAAAAACTTGAAGCTATAATTCAATATGTGTAGCAATTTGGAAATGAGAGCATACCCAATTAAATGACTGGGTTTAAAATGCACATACACAAAAAGGAATTTTTCCCACAACGTCTTGTTTCTAGACAACACATGCATGCATAATGGAATTCATTGCCACAGGATACTCTGAGAGCCAAATGCTTACAAGCATTCTAAAATCAGACAAATCCTTGCAAGAAGACACTTGTCTACTAGATGGAACCTCAGGAAATCCATATGCTGACTGTCAGAAACCGTCTGGATACATTAGGAAAGATCACTGAATCAATTGCATATGCTTCTGTTACTCTTAAAAAACTTTTGCTATTCATTATGATGATTGGTAAATTTGGCTTGGTTGACTTTTGATCAACCGAAGCACATCACCTCTTATACTGCAATGTTCTGATCTTTGTCTGCCAAAGAAACAGCTTCATCCAATGTTTTTATAAGCGGCAAAGAAAATGTAGGAAAAAGGCAGACTGAAAACTAAAAGATAGAGAGTCCCAACATAAAATAACTTATGACACTAGGAAATGTGATGAGTTATTGCAAAACAGTTAGATAGATAATGGGATATTAATAAAGTCATCAGGAAAGTTAAAATATGGACTTTGATCAAGAACATCCCAATAAACCAAGACTACAGCAGATAATAATGCCTAAGCAAATCTGTAACTCAATACTGTTAACCATTTTGTCCAGGGGTGGGGAAATACAGATGAAAGAGAATTATAAAGGCAACAAAATTGGCCAAGACAAGAAAAGAAGTTAGAGAAGACCCATTTCAAGCAACTGGGGGAGAAAAGGATTAGTAATTTGTGATGAATTTTATAGAGCTAACAAGAATTTTAAAAAGAAAAAAGGCAAAAATGAAACCAAAGAATACTCATTTTCCTTGTTTTTACTCCATGTTCTATGTTCTTAGTACCTTTGCTGAAAATTATGAACAATGCTAAATTTGAAAGTTGATTTTCAGATTGTTGTAATCACAACTCAGGAACCAAATGTTAAAGGAAGGCACTGGAGCTTTTCTGGAATCACCTTAAAGATAGAAAAATTTAAAAAAGCAATAGTACAATGAAAGCATGATCTATGGATTAAGGTAGTAGATGTGCTCTGAGTGGACTTTCCTGAGTAGTCACAGTTAAGTTTGTAGTGTATTTAGCCTTTGGTACTCTGTGTGTGTGGTCTGTTTGTACTTCAGGACCACCAGTCAGCCTAAGCAGACTGTCACTTTAGGATCGACACAGTGACATAGCTGTAAACCAGGTGGTGCTAACAGAAAACAAGACTGCACAGGAATCAAAAACACATCAAGTCATTTTTATTATAGAAAAACAGGAAACATCTGAAAGAGACCATCAAGGTTCCAAAAGGTGGCAATGTCTTTGTTTGTAAAGACATTGCTAAAACATTACAGCAATTTTCACGGTAAAAGGAAAAATAAAGGAGTAAATATAGGATTTTTTTTCTTTTTTTCCTCCATAGGAAGGACAGAAAAGAAAGAGATTGAGATGTTACCAGAAGCAAGCTGAAAAAAAAAACAAAAAAAACAACAAAACAACAAAGTAGAAGAAATAAAGCTCTTGTACCAGAAAGACTTCTTGTTGTCCCCAGGCAAAAAAACCAAGTTTAAATACTTCAACCACTCTTTCAAATGAGGAATGTTTCAACACTCTCCAGAAGTTAATCTTTTACCACATGAGTTGCTTTTGTGGAATAATGAGGAAAGTATTCACTGGAGCAACCATCCTCTCCAGGAAAAGCTAAACTGGTCATATAGATCACAGTTAAAGCACAGGATTAATTATGAACTAATTATAGCTATTAAATATGAAGACACATGACTAATTGGAGGAATTGTCAGAAAGAATTTTAAAGGAAAGCCAAGGACTTCATAATCCTGGACTTCTAAAAATTTTCTTTGGAGTGTGAGTGAAAAAATTATGCTGCAGATTTGTCTAGAGAGCACAGGTGCTTAAACCAGCTCTGTATGACTTACCTGGGAACCCCACTTGCAGCACAGCTATTAGCACACTGTTGTACTTCTGAATCAGGTTTATTAGCCCAAATGGAGCCTTGCAGTACCCTAACACACAATGCTGCTTCCAGTTTGGGAGCTGTGTTGTTTAGCCCCTCTGAACATCTCTGATACTGCAATTAGGGTAATGACCCTCTAAGGGTAGAAATGAAATATGTTCAAATTGTGTGAAGAAGTGTTTGGGTAATTTCTATTAAAGGACTTCGTGTAGAAGATATCCCAAATACATCTAAAAGATGAACTCTTCGAGAGTTGAAAAGGTATGGTTATGGGGCATTTTTAGCAGAATATGTTCTTGCTACAACACAACTATTTGTCTCATTTTTTTGGGGGGAAGACATATGTTGAAGTCTATGCAAAGGAAATTAATCACTGACATGGCATGGACAGGGATTTTTTTGGTGTTCTCAGAAGACACTTCGGTAGTCTTGTCAGTTCTAGATTCAGCTTTAGGGATTTTTTCAGACTAGGGTGAAGTACAGGCATTTTTCCAGCTAAGTTAGCTCAAGCTAAAATTTTGATTTTTAAACCAGAGAAGACCTTACTGCTGTTCTTGTGCTGACAATTTGCTGAACTTCTACTTCATCGAGTTGTTCAGATTATTCTGAGGTAGAGTCAGTCAGGCTTCAGAAAATTGCTGGAGTGGCATTCATAGAGAAGAGCTGGATAAATGGGCTCTGCATTTGAAACAGGCAGAGTTGCTTTTATCGGAGGTATAGGAAGGAAGGAAGGAAGGAAGGAAGGAAGGAAGGAAGGAAGGAAGGAAGGAAGGAAGGAAGGAAGGAAGGAAGGAATGGACTGGGTAGACTAGCTAAAAAATAGAGAGAAAAACAGTAGCTGTGTAGTAGTCTTGTGGAGTCTGAGTTACTGATCAAAATCATGTTTGGGCTATTTGTTCCTGCCATCCCAGCTTGGAAGAACGGAAACTTTTGAGAGCAAAACTGTACCTGGAGTAGGTGATGAGGCTTAATTTTTAGTAACTGCTCTGTTCATGACCAGTATGCATGGGTATATGTGGGGGAGGTGGGGGCTGTATTTTACCTCTGTGTGACTCATCTTTTATAGCTATGACTTCATCTGTTAAATCATTCCTCCAACTTTACCAAACAGATATAAACTTTCATGGGTTTAAAGATGAGGAGGCTGACTTCTATCTGTGGCAACAGAGAAGATTCAGTCGACAGGTCCAAAAGCAATACAGAAAAACCAACCTATTAAGGTAGAGTAGGGAAAGAAGGTCTGTGTTCTCTAGGGAAAAGTGAAAGGATGAGAGGCCAATGTTTCCAAATGAAGAGTAAGAGAGATGTTACACGGCTTTTGAGAGTCATGTTGGAGGGAAGTGAGTGAGTGGAGTTATCCTGTTATGATGATGTTTCTTTTAACAAAAAATTAAAAAATATGTACTATAAATAAAATGTTCTCTGGAGAGAGGAAACCAGTATCTGCCCATAGTTCTCAATAGAAAATGAAAAAATCTGTGAACATAAAAGCACAGTCAGTGGAAAAAAGTCACCCAGGTCAGGCTTGCTGATATAACACAAAGTGTGCTGGCACCTTCTAGATCTCAATAATAAATAACATGGAAGTAGCTGTGTGAGGGAGATAGTCCCAAACCAAGCTTGGGACAATAGCAACATTAGCAAATTGTGGTAACGCATTAACTTGTGGCCTAAGAGACTATCATGACATATCTTCATGAGCCAGTACCAAAATCAATTCTGGGTTTTGTGTTGTAGCAATAGTTACAAATCTACAGATAGATGGCTTAGGGTTACTTGCTGAAAGCTGCACACCAAGACACATAAGTTGGGGAAATGGCAGGTGTTACTATTCAATGTGTGTCATAATTTGGAGCTTGTCTGATGCTAGTTTCCTGGCATCTCATATCTTGGAATTGCTACAACAAAATATTTGTCCTCAGATTTCACTAAACTGATTATTTCTCATCACATCATACAGCAGAGAAGAAAAACGGAATCTCAGGTTTTACTTCTCTTTTTGTTTCCATGGACACAGCTTTCTAATTCTGTAAGGAACCAAGATCTGCTGCCTTCATTAACTTCAGTCTTGGAATGAACTTCCCTATCAGCTTTTACAACTCATTGAAATAATTTGGGAAAAAAGGAATAGAAAAGAAAATAAACACAAGACTGGAAATAAATCATACACTACAATTCCAAGTAAACAGGAAGTTGTAGGCTGAGACTGGATAGAAAATATAATTTAATAAATTGTCCTAGAGGGAATTTTATGAAGATGCAACATGTTTTTTAAAGACAGATTTTGGATTCTTTTGCCTGCTAGCACAATTTGTTGCATATACTCTTGTGTGCCTTGTTTGTCAGCATCTGGGGCAATAAGGTAGCTGTGTTAATTAAACAAACCCAACCAAACAAAAAGAGATGATGTTCAGGCATTTTTATCTGAAATGTTTTCCTACCTAACTACTTGTTAAAGTAACTGTAAGGAATTTCACATTATTTTAATTTTTCAAAGGGTGACTTCTTCACACAAGCAGAAGTTATTTTTCCTCATGACAGACTAAACCTGTGGCAAGTCTTACATTTAAGAAGGCAGATTTTAGTGTTCAGTTGTGCAATGAGATGTTGACTTAGCCTTGGGTCTGCAGCAGCCACAGAAAGCTGCTCAGGACTAAGGAAAGGATTTTTTTCATTGAATGGCGGGGCCACGTGAACACAATAAGGTCAGGCTCCATCTGCACCATTTGCTACAGAATTTCCTTCCTTCCCTGTGCTGTGCATCTGCTGGGAGCTGCTATTTGCCAGCTGCCAGTTCCCACTGTCCCCCTTCTGCCAAAAAACTAGCTGAGGTAGGTAGGATGTATTGGAAAACTGAGCTCTGGGAAAGAGCAGGCTCTGGGCAATGAGCCAGACATAACAGGGATCAGGGAGAGGTGAATGAAAAGGTGTGTGGTTTGGTGTGCACCAGAGAGGCCAAGCTTCATTTTTGCAAGGGTTGTCTTGACTGAGAATAGAGCACAGGAAACAGAAGGATTTGTGAGGAAGGATTTAGAGATGGGAACAAACGGTAGTTAGAACAATGACACTAAGTAAATTTTGAATTTTACAAATATATTTACAATATATTTCTGTCCAATGCTTCAGTTCAGTTACAAGAATAAATGAGAGACATTTTTTAAAAAATTTTTATGCTGCATTGCCATTTCTGTTTACTTGGCAGCTGGAAGAGTTCTGCATAAGAAAAGTCCGAAACTTGTCCTTAAGGACAGACACAGCAGCCACAAATATGGTGGCTAGTGAGTGTGCTAAATGTTATTGTTTCTTTTACTGTAAATTTTATAAACAGAAGATTAAATCTAAAATTTAAGTACCTTTTGAGACTAGTAAATATTTCTGAAAGTAGAAATTCTGAAAGCAGAATCTGCCTGTTTGTGCTTCCTAAAGTAGACTTTATCAAACTTTCAGAGTATTTGGGTTTGACTAAAGAACAAGAAGTAGTGGCCCGAAGGCTAATTTATCTGCAAGTGGAATTGAAATCTTAGAGCAAAAATAACTCTTCATTTAAAATATTGATTTCTTCCCATCAAAATGTGCACTACAAATTAGCATCAACCTACCTCAGCAAAATTCACTTAATGGAAGCTTTGTCTCGTTGCAGAGGCTTATTCCCCTTCTCATGGCATTCCAGATCTCCAAAGATTTATTGGTGTTGCTCAAAGGAGCCGCTCCTTTTTGGGCTTTTCTTACTCACAAGCTAGTCTAGTTTTCAAAACCATCCTATCCTCATGGAGGGAGTCTTGGAGTCCAGTGCTAATAAATATATCCAATGCATTGAATATTAAAACTTAGAAGTCTTGCATTTCAAGAGACAGATAGCATCAGTACCTCTCAAAACCCTAGAAAATGTGACACACTTTTATCTTGTCTTTGTGCCATCGCCTGAGCCAGCAGATGTTCAGTTCTTTCTGGGCAGGAGAGGAAGAGCCTCTCCTGTCTTCTGGGCAGGAGAGGAAGCTAAAATGTGTGCAGCAGCTGGTTATGCTCATGCCTCCACCCTGGAGGACCTGAGCTGCTGCTGACAGCTGCATTCTGTGTTTTGCAATCCTCCCTTCTCTGAGTCATCTTGCAAAGCCCAGTGGAGGCCACAACCACAATTTGAGCAAAATTAATACTCACACATACGTCAGGTGGATATTTAAAAGTCCTGTTTTGGGACCTACTTGTCTGCAGAGGTTTGAATGAAAATGCATGCATAGCTAGTGTCCTTAAAAGTACAGATTGTACTTCTACCAGCAATTTTTATATGCGCACACAAATGGATACAGGCATATGTGAATCTACAGGAACATTGAACTTACTGCATCCAATGCATACAATAGGGTGTCTTAAGTTTAAAAACCAAAAAGAAGTAATTAAAATGTTTCTTAGAAGAGGATTTGATGGTCCATGTGTATTCCTTCGCATTGTGGTTGTGTGTTGCCACCACCAGATCAGGTCAGCCATGACTGTTTAGTTAACTCCTGAAAACCTCCAGGGATGAAGGGCTCACATTCCTGTGGGCAGCCTTTCTCTAGTACTTCACTGCCCTTCTTGCAAAGAAGATTTTCCTTCAAGTCAGTCTCAATTTGTATCTATTACCTCTGACATTTCCAGGGAAAAAGATGTGAAGTAGAACTTATAAAACCCTTTGTGCTCCAGGTTGATAGGAATCTGTCCTTTAACACAATTAACACTACCAAGCTGGATACTGAATCTCTCCTGAGCATGCGTTCGTGGGCACAAATCAGGCATCAGCTCTCCTGCCAGCTGCTCCATAAATGACTGAAATAATTGTGGACATTTTAATTGTATGTGCTACTCTAACCACCTGGGATTCTGAAAAAACAGGTTCGAAAGTGTGAACATGGGATATCTGTTTCCTTCAAAATGGTAATTGCTCCTGACTTCAGCTTACTGTGCCAAATGCAGCAGGAAGCAAATGTCAATGAAGGGATTTTAACTGGATGTAGACACTGCTGAGGTATACAAACATTTATTAGCTGTAGTCATGGTAACTAGAACAATGTATTAAACAGACTTAATATGCAAGTTTTATAAATCGAGTAAGTATTCCACCACTCCAAAAGTAGAAACTTTTGACTATTCCAGGTTCTGAACTTGCTTTTCAAAACTGGTGTCAAATACATTACTTTAATAAATGTGTAAAATTCAAAGAAGAGTTAAAACTAGTTGCTGGATTACTTAAATTCAAAAATTAATTTGAAGTTCACACTTCAGAGAGTGGGAACTATCTCATTCTTCATCAGAAAATGATAAGCTGAGTTAAAATATCATGGGCAAATTATAAAAATAATTCCAGGATCAGATAATCTAGAATTTACAAACTTTCTCTTCCTTCGAGGCAGAAATTCCTCTCTGTTGGAAAGAGGACATGAATTTGTTAGTTTATTGATTGGTGCATTCATATTTCAGTTGACATCAACACTTGCTGTGAAAATTGGCTGCAGATGCACAGTTGAGTATTTATCTCTGAACTTACACAAACAGACTGTACAAATCTTTCTGTGTTGAAGAATCTCTCCTGTGTGAAAAATAGCAGCACCATCCTAGTGATAGGGCTTTAATTAAGTCTCTCTTCTATGATTGGTATAACCTGTTCTGTCTGACACGAGAATCTTCTGTCATCTGCTTTTGCTGCTGGTCATAATTAGGAGAATGAAAGTCACAAAATCAGTCAGAGCAAACAAAAAGGAAAAGTAAAAGTACTTTCCAGATGCTTAAAATAATTTCCCACTTAGGAACATGAAAACTCCTCTGGTTTCTCACTGAATTTTATTTTGCCCAGTATCATATAGGAATGCTGACTTGTTGTTACTAGGTACTTAAGAAATCAGAGAGTTTTGTCACTAATCACAGAAGAACAATAACAAAAGTATTTTGTTTAAGAGGAAAATCTCCTCCATCCAGGTCATAAAATCATAGAATATTAAAGGTTGAAGAGGACCTTAAAGATCATCTACTCAGAGTCCCCTTGCCATGGGCAGAGACACCTTTCACCAGACCAAGTTGCTGAAGGCCTTATCCAACCTGGCCTTAGACACTGTCAGGACTGGGTCATCCACAACCTCCCTGGGCAAACTGTTCTAGTATCTTAGCACCCTCACAGTCAAGAATTTTTTCCAGATATGTAGCCTAAATTTCCCCTCTTTCAGTTTGTAGCCATTACCCCTTGTCCCATCACTACGGTTCCTGAGGAGAGACCCTCTCAGGCTCCCTGCAGCCCCTCCAGTCACTGTGGGGTTGCCATGAGGCCTCCACTCAACCTTCTCTTCTCTGGGCTGAGCAGCCCTGCCCTCCTCAGCCTGTCATCACAGGGAGGTGCTCCAGTCCTCTGATCACCTTCATGGCCCTCCTCTGGACTAAAACAGTTTCATGCCCTCCATGTACTGCAGAGAACATGAGCAGCAGCAGAACTGCGCACAGAGCTGCAGGTGGGAAAGCGCCTCCCCTCATGAGGACGGTGGCTTAGGGTTGCGCAAAAGGATTTCAGGTCATAACAAAAGCCTTTCCCAATCAATTCAGGAAATAATCTAGTCCTTCAAATCATAGTAAAATATTACCACAGGTTAGAGTATAGCACCCACCATGTCTGCTATGCTTCACTAATCTACAATGCAGAAACTAAGTGAGCCTAAGGGAGTTCCTCTGAGATGAGCATTGCTCAGCATATTGGTCAGTATGATGCTCATTAACTCTCCCCTGTGCTACTTCAGACAACACTGCCTTCTATAAAATGACTTTTTCTCCTCAGATCCCTGTTCAACTCCTGCATGGCAACCTAGCCCACGCTGGGACTCTTCTAGGCCCAGGGAAAAGAGGTGTCAGATTTTAAGAGTAAACCTTAAAGCAAGTTTGTCACTGTTTTTCTCAGTGGCCTGGAACAAAAATGAGCACAAGTATTGAATGCTCATGAAAGTGCAAAATTGGAAAAGAAGATTTAGACCAAGGAAAAAGATGGCAGAAAGTTTATTAATTACTACAAAAAGAAGCTGAAACACTGCATTTTTGATAGCAACCACCTTGAATGGAGGTCTGAATAGTTTGGTTCAGCAGCCCTGATGCCATCTGCCAGCATTACTGGTCTCTTATAACACTGACAAACATAGAATTGCTTAAGAGCTTCATTAGGTAATAAATACCTAGTGCCCTGCAAAAATGAGGGTAAGATATAAGCAGGGCAATCTGTGATAAGTGTCACTGTTTGTATTTGCACTAGATAGTGTGAACAATTTTTAATAACAATAAAACCACTCTGTTACAGCTAAAGTTAAAAGTGCTGAATATGTTGGATAAATCATTTCAAATGAAAAGTAAAGTAGAAAATTGTAAGTAGAGGTTTTGGTGATATGGTGTCACCCTGACTTTTCATAAGCTTGAAATACTGAGTGTTCCCATAGATTTCAGACTGCAAGGTTTCTGATGTTTACTCTGAATGTTTGAGAAAATGTGTATAATTCAGGCCTGCCTCAAGACAGACATGCTTGCACGCCATCCTGTAAATGCTGTGGCTATCTATCTGTCCACAGAGAGATGCTTCTAGATAGAAAGATATATTTTTATATCTGGGCAGATACATAGATAAGTAAACATATTTATAAAATTAAAGGATTATAGTGGCTGTATTCCTCAAATATATTGCAGGTATAAATGGGAAATCATCACTGAAACAAGACAAATGTAGTGTCATCCCTTGAAACCTGTTACAGGAGTCTATCTTTTCCTACTCCATGCTTAAAAAAGACCCAGACCCTTAAATATGAAATTTCTTGCAGATCTAGATAATGCAAAATTACATCCTTATTGTTCATTTCAGCTCTTTTTGAATCACCAGATGCAGTTGTGGAGATAATGTATGTTTCTCAATATCATAATGGGCATAACAAGCAAAGTCTTTTCCATGTCCTTGATTCTGCCGAAACCCAAATGTCTTTGACTTTCCACTTTGTACAATCATTCTCCACAAGCCAAGCATAAAAAACTCAAGTTATGATTTCAGTCACCTTCATTTGATAACATTTGTGGTGTACAGTGGAGAATAAAATTGAATGACTCTATGCAGTTTGTTAAATCATTGAGGATTTCACTTCATGTCATTCATATTTCCTATAGAAAATTTGCATTTTCAAATGCAAAACAAAATTGTGTTTGAGGGCTATCTTTATAGGAAAGTAAATAAGAGTCCTAAAGGGAATATTTATTTATGACTGGAAAAGTAGTGGCTTGAGCATGTGTGATTCACTCTGTATATTTATTCATCTATCTGGTTGGGCCATAATGCATAAAAATGTATGAAAGAATCTGCTCCGTCTTTTCTAATGATAAAGTATAAAATTATGTGCATAGGAAATTTTAAATGGAGTCTCCTTTTATGTTAATCTAGGAAGAAATGAAACCACTGCAATAATATTTTATAAACTGGAACAATTTTGTGTATTTTTAGCCTTTATCATTTGGAAATGGTAAAGATATATTCTTAGTTTTTTGCCTTCAAATTTTATGACAAACTATTTAAATTTATTCAAATACTCCCAAGACCCCAGTAGTACCTATTAGATGCAAAAACAAAGATCCAGATTTCAGTAGTCACCCTGTGACTGGTTAGAATGTAGAAATATAGAAATTTAGAAATATATTAAACCCCAAATTGTCTTCCATTTCCCTGCAATTGTCAGGAGGTCAAGTGATTTGGTTTAACATTTAAAATCATAGGGCAAAGAAAGCCCTTGGATTTTGAACTCTGAAGGTATTTGGTACCCTTATGGCTGCCTCCAGCAACCTTGGCAGAGGTAGCCCTATATCCACTTAATTTCCCAGGCAGCTGGACCATCCAGCCTTGGAGATATGTCCCCAGCAGTGCCTTGACTGGACTCCCTGTAAACCATAGGTGCACAGCTGTTTTTTGTGTTTTTAGTGAAACTTTTGGGTTTTTAGAGGAGAAGCAGGAGGTGAGGGAGTAGTGAGGTTTCAGCTGTGGCAGAGTAGAAGAGACTAGTATCCCAACCTCTCACTTTCTAGGTCAGACCTTTCAGGATGAGTGATCTCCATTGCACATTCCTGAAGAGAGACAGACAAAAAGAGTAATTTTCCCCCAGCTCTTGTTGTGGTTTAGGAATGGTATTCCCCAGTTTGGTGCTCCCACTGAAACTCTCCCTGTGCTACCACTCACTTTCTCCCCCTTCCCTTGGATGGAGAGGAGAATTGGAAGCAGAAAAGGTAAAGATCAAGGGTTAAGATAAGACCAGCTTACTGGAAACAGCAATGAGATAAAAAATGAACAGTAAGAGTAACAGCACTAATGGCAGAGGGTATGATAAAGAGGTGATCACATAGAACCTCCCTAATGGTAGGCAATACCAGACCTGGAAAAGAGCCCTTTCCCCATCCCCAGAAAAGATGTGGTATAGAGTAACATCCAGGTCCTCTCCATCTTCCCTCTTGGTTACTGCGAAAATTAACTCTGTCCCTGGCCAGAACCAGGACAGTTTTTGAAAAGAGATCTGTAGGAGAAAAAATGGAGGCTCCAGTTTCTAATTACTTGCTGTTAGCTCTGAAGTAGGATCTCAGCTTCTAAAAAGGGGAGGAGTTGAGACTCTTTTCTATGCTGTTTCTAGGTGGTTGTATTTATGTCACTGCCTAATCAGAGCTGAGACTCATCTTAATGAATGTCAGTTGCTTAGGAGAGATAAATACCCTGCGTTTGGGATTTCCCTATGGGAACTGGGCATGTAAAACACAGTGCAGGCAGTGCAATACCTGACTTAACCTGACTGTGCCTTGGCACTTAATGAATTGCATGCTCTATACATTTATCCAAGGTTCTTTGCAAAATTTGTATAAATACAAATATGAAAGATTTGGCTTCTGTCCACACTGTCCAATTTTTTTTGTTTACTTGATTCATCCTGGGCATGAATTCTCACATCCAGGATGTTGTAAAATAACAATGATCCAATTTTTTTTACCTGAATTAGAATAATCTTTGTAACTGTGGTGTAATTCTTGGAGTTGCTCTGTTATTTTTGTGGAACAGAAGTGTTACACATGACTTTTGTAACCTGTTACAAGGACACAATGGAATCCACATTTCAGTATTTTCAACAAACTGTTCAGAGATGGCCTTAGCCTGATAATTTTGCTGATCTCTCTTTGCAAATTAAGTGCTGAAATCAGTTTGCCTTACTTTGTGAAAACCTTTGAATACCATGTGAACAAGGGGCAGAAACAACGTAATTCAGAATCAACAGAAGTAGAGTTAGCCCTCCAAATGCTGTATTTACCCCTTTACCTGGGAAAGACATTTGCTCTTTGCCAGCTGAAATTTGAAATTTGTGAGGTGAAACCATACATTATCCTTGTTCCAACCAAGCATATGACAGATATGCCAGAGCTTCAAGCACAAGGGGAGAACAATGCAAAAACTATTAGATAATAATTCTTATGGTTACAAGAATTATATAGTTGTTACGAGCGCTAGAAGCCATTAATCTTAGTAGTAAAGCACTAAAAGCTGAAATCTATCTTTGTTTTCCTTTCCTAAGGCACTAAAAGAAATGAACTCAGATCTCTACAGGCCCCACAGAGACATGTTACATTTTCATTTCCTCTGTCTCCTTCAGAGATAACAATGGGTCCCTGAAGGCTGTTCCTCTTGTCTAGTTAAGGCTAATGGCTTGTTCTTGATGATATTAAAATGTCCTTCTAGCACTGTTTCATCAGGTTAGATGGGTGACTGACAGGTCACCAGAGCACAGTGGAAAAAGAACCTCCCCCTGCTGCCTGCCCTCACCCATTAATCTGAAAGCTAAACTCTGTCAGCTGGATACCAAAATGCATTTGCTGGAGCAAAAATACAGCCATGCCACCTGACCTCTGACCTTGGTGATCTCTTCTTCTCCATGGTAAAAGGAGAGGAGGAACTTCAGAAACTGCTGCAGGCAGGTAGGACAAGGCCCTTGAGGTGGGAAAGACAGCCAAAAGAACAACAGGGGACTGTGAGCCCAGTGCTTACTACAGAGGGACAAATGGGGTGGCTATTTACCTTTGTGCTGCTTTCAGCCACTTTCAAGGAATATGAGAAAAGAATTTGATTCTTCCAATTACTTCCATTGATGTTAAACCTTTAACAGAGAGGACCAGGAAGAATTCTCCATAACCTTGACAGCATTCCTCCAAGAACTGTTAAAAGTATATTCTTCCAGCTGCTCTTTTTCCTAGAATGGAGCTGAGAAAGAAGTAATCATTCACACATACTTTGTTGGATAAAATTTTCTTCCATCTTGATCCCTAAAGATTATTCTGTCACAGGCATCTCTGTTGCCTAGCAACTATGATAAAGCCAAGAAAAAGACCTAAATATCAGTTCCTTAAGAGTAATATAAACACTAATACATTAAGCTTTAAACTCTAAGGGAGTCTTTTATTACTAATGAAACTTCCATGCTTTCCCTAACATAATAAAGAAATTTTCTTCTTAATGAACTCTGATGCTATTGATCCATCTCTACTTTTGAACCACACTGTGTTCACTTCAAATATTTTGTTGGCACACTGTACGTCTTTCAATTCAGCCACTAAACATCAAAATTACTTCGGTGACATCTGGAGTGTTGAAAGTAAACAAGGTAATTCCTTGGCTAGAAGTGCCTGAAACAAAATCTCATCTTTGAACAATCCCAGATATTGTGGCAACTTGCAAACCTGATCTGTAACTAGCATTTTGCCTCTGACCTTCCTCCTCCCTCCTTTATAGAGGTCAATGCTGTTCTGAGAAACTGCAGAACAGAAGTGCCATCACAGATCCTTTTCACTGTTTTCATTCATAAAGCCATTCAATGCAGCTAACATAGTTTGTGCTCTAGCTGCTCCAAGAGTAACCACATATGGGAAAAGATTACTCATTAAAATGGTGATAGGAGCTGAGCCTCTATGAGACTCTATGAAAAAATGCATCCCCTTGGAGACTGCAAAGGCACCAGCAGAACTTGTAGCAGACTTCACAGCAATAAATAACAAATTCCCACAGGCCAATCATGACCTGATTCAGTTAGCTTGCAGGCAGAGCTCGTGAATAACAGATTTACACAGATGCAATTAAAACCAGAATTTGACAAAAAACTCTTCTGTACTTGTATTCATAGAATCATTTCGGCTGGAAAATACCCTTCAGATCATGAAGGGCTACCATTAACCTAACACTGACAAGTTGACATGTCCACCGTGAAACCACATCCGTAAGCACCATGTCTTACACAATTTTTAGAGACCTCCAAAGATAGTCTCTTCCTTGGGCAGCTTGTTCCAGTGTTAAACAATGCTTTCAGTGAAGAAATTTTTCTTCATATGCAATTTGAAGGATTTTTGAGGCATCTTGAAGCCTTTTTCTCTTGTCCTGCCATTTATAAACATGAAGTAAGTTGCTAGGGCACCCCTGATTTGGACAGGTGATTTTTCTCAGTTTGGTTGGTAACTCCTCTAACAGTCTTGTTTGATAGGATTAGTTCATTGGTCTCATGGAGCACAACTGGGTCATGCCAAAATGATTAAGACCTCACACCACTCAGAGTCTTAAGTGTCAGGCCTTAGTTCTTGCATTTGCAAAATAGTTTGTGGAAGCACTTGCAGAAAGGGGATTTCCACAGGTATTGCATGATATAGATGTATGAAGCTGATTTTCCTATCCCCACATTCCCTTTCCCAACAGATCTCAGTCTGGGGGGAGTTAGCAGAAATGTCCCAAGGACTAGGTTCATTACCTTCAACTTTGGCTCAGTGCAGTGTTAAGACAGCCACATGTAATGTTTTCCCTGCAATTTGTCTGGGCTCTGCCTAGGTAACATGGATTCCTCACCCCAGTCTTGCTCTTGGACCTCTCTTGCCCATCTAATGGGGAGAGTCGATAATGTCTGAATAGCATCTTCTTGGAGGGTGAGGAAATTTGCAAGTCCTAGGTCTAAATCTTCTGCCTGTGTCACAAATAGTTATTCTTTCTGCCCTAACACTGCCCAATCAAAGTTAGTACAACCACTGATTGATTCCCCAGGTTATTTGTATTTTTCACAGAGCATCTTTATTAGCAATAAATAATGAACTTTAGTGGTATTCCATCTCTCTGGTTCATTTTCAAATGTGCCATCAGTAATGATTTCTTGTTTAATCAGGTTTGGTACAGAGTCACTGACTTGACTTTACTGGCTTCCTTATTAGACCTATTCCAAATATCTCCATCTCAGTTGGTATCATATGCAGATGATACCAGATTTTCATGAGGTCTAGATTGTTACCTTGTAATCCAGTTTCTTGGTGTTTTTGTGCTTTCTTTAGATACTGTGGCATTAATTTTATTTGGTGGGGTTTTTTCGTTTGGTTTTTNTTTTTTTTTGTGGGGTTTTTTTGTTTTGTTTTTTTTTTTTTTTTTTTTTTTTTTTCCTTGAGATAAACCTTTTCCCAGACTTACTGCCAGCCTTTAATTTACCTTTAATTCTCTCTCAATCCTTTGTTGAAAATTCACTCTTCCCTTTTTGAATTTCTTCTTTTAACCTTTCAGCCTGTTAGTTTCCAATTTTCCATATTGCAGCTAGCAGCCAGCACATCCCTTCCTCTCCTCTGTTTTTATTTTGCATGTATCACTCCAGTTACAGAATTAATTCACTAAGACTTTCAGATTGTGGCTTATTGCCCTTAGTCACTCCTTATGTCACTTAGGATCTTGCCAACCATTTTCCATAAGACTCTATTGCAATAGATACCGTTTAGCAGGGGAATCAGTCAGCATTCTAAGCCAAGGATCCTGCACACTATGCCAATTAATTCTGTCACCCAATTCTATAGGGACAGGCAAATTCTTTTGGGCTCCTTGGTAGAACAATGACATAAAAAGTTGTTGTTACAATCAAAAATTTCACCTGGACTCTCTGTGAATTGGGTCCTTTTACAGAACACAGGTAATCAAACAGTTTGGTTATAAGCAGAGTTTTAAATTCCTTGGAAATGAAACATTATTTGCAACAACTTACTTGATTTTTATCTTCTTACTGTTCTTGATTTTGTTTATATTCTTATATTATTTAATTGCTTGGGACATATTAATCTAGTGGCATTTGCATGGAAAAGGAAAAGCAGTTCTCCACCAACCCCTTAATGCCTTCCCTGTGCAACTCTCTTCTGTTATTTTTTTTTGATTGTACATTTGGTTTACTTGATAATTGAACTGTGAAATTTGAGATTTAACTAGTTTTGAACTTCTCTGTGAAGGCAGAGAAAAAAGGAATTGGTGGTTGGGGATAATATTTTCTAAACATTTTTCAAGGGAACATATTCTGGGAGTTGAAGTTAAGTCCTACAGTTTTGAAACTACTTTCTCACTTAGTGAAGGGAAGGCGGGTTTCCTGCAGAATATAGCTCAGGGCAAAATCCACACTTTTTTCCCCACATGTATGTAGGAAGTTATGAATCAGCAAGCATAAATCCAGAATGCCTTCTTAAGGCTGGCTGTTTCTCATCCTTATGAGTCAGTAGCACCTTTTCCATCCAGCTTGACTGTCTCTCCACTTACTCTTCTGGAAAATAGAAATAATATGAAAAAAAATGGAATTAATATGATTTAATTCAAAACCCCCACAATACTCCCACACAAAGATTGTCCTTGCCAGTTTTGACATACAATCATACAAGATAAAATTCTGAATAAGGCAAAGACTTGCATACTGTTTTTAGAATGGAATTGTTGGCTATTTGAGATGTCTGATATTGCTACAAGAGTTGCATGTTCACTTTCTCTTGCAGTGTGCTTGTGTAATTTCTTTAGCTCCATAGGAATTTGCCCATTCTTGGATTTGGAAACTGTGACAGAGGAGACAGGCTTTAGCAGGATACAGAGAGAAAGGCTTGAATAAACTGGTAACTAGAACTTGATGCAAACAGATGTGGAACCAGAGCCTCTGGAATGAACAGAATAAATGGTACCAGGCTGTCAGGGTATGAAGTACATAGTTTTCTCTGAAAACTAGCTTTGATAGGGATGAAAGTTTTGCTTAAGAACTGTGTTTCTTTGACAACAGTGGAAAGATGCCCTTTTAGGCTTCGGAGCAGAGGACAAGGCTGTTGACAAAGGTCTTCTTGTCCTCTGATTTCCAGTCTAAATCCCATTTCTGCTGTGCCTTTCTGCTCTTTCCCTCTCCATGCTGCATATAACTCCATCTCCTTACTTCTAGGTCTCTTTTTAAACTTCCTCCTCATTCAGTCTCAGACTTCACTCTTGTTCTTCTGTCCTGTGTTCAAACAGTCCAAATTTCTCTTTCTCTCTCTCTGTCCTGATGTTGTGGCTGCTATCCACTTGCCACTTCCTTCAGTGAATTGTATTTGGTGTTTTTGAAAACTGTCTGTTAAAATAGAAAATGCTCATCATTCTTCAAATTTGGATACCTGGCAAGTTCCACCTGAGTCACATTTGTGTTAGATACACTGTGGCACCAGGAGTCTTGAAGCTTCACTTCTGGGCTATTTCAGCCAGCCATTTGAAGTCATGTCTGACTGTGCACTTCTCAACTCTGTTCAAGAGATCTGGAGATGAACAATCTAAAACTGAGTAATTTCAAATTGACCTGAAACATCATGGTCAGACTCTACAGCTCTGATCCTAAACACAGGTACGGAAACACTAATGATCATATGGTGATGCATGTGTTTGCATGAAAAAAAAAACTCTGAAGTATAATCATTTTATGCTGCAGAATCTTTTTTCCCCCTTCTGTCCAGGCTTAGCACATGCTGGCACATGCATGAGAAACAGGATAAGGAGAGTAATGGGACAAATCAGGATCTGCCAGCACCTGTGCTATTAGCTTTACGTTTTAAGGGCATGGATGACTCCTCTGAGAGCCAAGTCTTGGCACAGAAAATGTCAGAATGGAAATCTGCTCCATGAAAGATGTAAATCTAAACACTTCTCCAAATGTTTAGCCTCTGAGGAAAAATATTTATATTGAAGACACTACAGAGATATTTCAGTCCAAGACAGCTCTTGTCATTCATCCCACAATTGCTAGCAGTAAGGATTTGCTTACATCCCCTTAGAGGGAGAAGACCTGTTGTATGTACAAGGTAATTAAGTTAATGAAGTTGGGTATTACTCTTTCTTTCGTGATCTGGTAAATTCACTTTGGAACAAATATGCTTTCTCTGCCTAGTAAGAGATACAATGTCCTGCTAGCTGTCAGGGAAATAAAATGAGATCCTGTGATATTAGTATGGATGTCACAGATCTCTTCTAGAGGATAAAAAATATTAGTAATACTCATAGATAAGCTAGCTACCATAAACCAAAACAACTAAACACTGTCTTCCTCTCTTAGAAAAATAGTACTCAAAAATGGCTGAAGCCATGTTCAAGAATGATTGCTCAGTGAGTCATTCATCACTGTAAAAAATGAATTTAGCTTACCAAGAAAATGTTTGTTTCCTGCTATAACAAGAATTCAGTATATCAGCAAGGAAATTGAATCATCTCACTTGGCTGTAATAAACGACTGATTTATACTGAAATCATAACCAAGTACCTTGAGAAACTAGAAGTGCTGTTTTAAGGTGAGCAACTGAAACTATTAACTCCTGAATGAAAAATGGCTTTGATTTAACCAAAATCAAACAAGAGCAACCTCAAGAAAAATTTGCAAAGTAACAGAAACAGATCCATGAGGAACTTTCAGAAGCAGAACATAAGCTCTGTATTATAACCAGTTCTTCTGTAATTGGATGATAATTAAATGAACAGCTTTTAACCAAGTCATGTTAAGGTAATAGGGATCAAAGCGAACCAAAGAGAAAAAAACAATCCTCACACAGAATGGAAGAGGATAAAAACATATAGGAATACAGAATCTATTGTCATAAATCTCTAAAGCACTTGGTCTTCACATTTATAACCTAAGCACTGAAAGAAAAAAATTAAAGACAACAACAAAAAACATCAAGCAAACAGAGAGCCAACCAACCAAAAATGCCAAACCAAACCCAAAAATAAGACAAAAGAAAAAGATAAAAGGGAAAATATGGGGACTGGAATCCAAATGACTGATATAATTTTTTTTCTTGTAAGCTTGTCAGTCAACTGTAAAGGCAGAAAAAGGACTACATATGTGAACACTGGTGACAGGTAGAAAGAACAATTATTGAAATCAAATAAAATCAGGATGCAGCATCAGATGAAAGTACCTGAAGTGAAAGAGATGACTTTTTTTACAGTATTTGTGAGCTTCCTCAGGCCATAGAAATGATCTTAAGGGTATTATTAGAACAGACAAGAATTGTTGCCTTAAAAACCCATCTGGTTACCTCCCCTTTTACTAAGAAGAGAGGTGGTGCTCAGATGTGGTAGTGCTGTATTACACAACAAATGTCTGCTTAAGGATGACACAAACAGTTGGCAAAAGCAAGCCAGCAGGAGGGTAACTGAGGGATTTGGCAGTAATGGTGGGTCTGTGGGATGCTTTATGATCTTCTCTTGGTAGAGACTCATACTACCAGTTGTGTTCTTTCGGATTTTTAACTAGCTGAGCCCCACATAGCACATCAAAGCATGTAATATTGTACCAACCTGAGTAATGCAACTGTGTGTTCAAGGAAAAAGAGGGAGTTATATGCCAAATGAGTGGTGAGGACCTCCTCTAAAATGGAAGAAATGGAGACCAGGGCTCTGCTTTTTCATCTGTAACTGTGGAATTGGACAATTAAAAGCCTTGCTTTTTCTAAACTGACTGGAAAAAATACCTTTAACAACCCTATCTGCCCATCACTGCAGACTCTGTTGAGGTGTTTGGATGGGGACTTGATGGCTTGGAGGATCCATTTCTTCTTCCTTTGATGTTTCAGACTTGGTCCAGATACTCCTTTTACTTTACCCTATGCAATGTTCCAGCTCTGTGGGTTGTGAGCAATCTTACGGCCTACCCACAAGCATCCCTGCTGGAAGTCAAAATCTGGAGGGGCTGGAAAGCGAAATATAGAACCAGAATTGGAAACACAGAGATAAGAATAGATCATCACAAGTAAGACTGTTTAGGAGAGGCAGTAATTGTGGAGTTGTAGAGGAAATAAATAGAATGGAGAAAAGTTGGACAATGTGCAAAATGAGTAAGAGGAAAGGGCCAGTTCTTGGTGTTTGCATGAAAACTGTCTCAAACATCACTGTTCTCCTGTTATATCACCTCTTGAGAGAAACCAAGAAATTTTCCATGCTCTCTACAGCAAGATCTGTAAAATCTCAGTTAACAGAAGTGTTCCAGACAACAGAGTGACTAATTTCCCCACACCACCTCAAATCTGTCTCCTACCAAGTTCCTCTCTTTGAAGAGAGCTCTCATCCCACCACACAGCAAAGCTCGCCCACGTCTGTGATGCTTTCCCCGGAAAAACAAAAACAGTAACAAAGAATGACAAACTGATCAGAGCCTAACTTAGCTGCGTAATCAGTTGTTCTGTAAGCACAGGGGTAAGTCTGAATCACTCACATAAAAAATTAACCCCCTGCCCTTCAATATTAGGCAGTGACTATCAACACAACACTGAGACCATAAATGCTCTTTTCAAGGAGAGATAGCTTTTAATTAAATTGAAGTTACATCACAGTCCAATCAGCATTAGGACATCTTATTTCATCACAAAGCATCATGGTTGGTTTTATTTTTACCTTAGCCATTCCTTTCTGATTAATCTTACTTCAGCAGTGGTCCATCTCCAGCAGTACCCAGGCTATCACACAGCGGCTTCTCTGGCTTCTTCCAAAGACCTGTCAGAGCAGCATAAGACATGACAAATTGGATGACAGTGCTCTTTGGAGAAGGCAAGGAGAACATGAAGGATGGCAGAGTTTTACCTGCCCAACGAAGGCAGCTGAAACCACAGGCTGTTTCACCCTGTGAAAGTGGCTACATCAAGCTGCTCTGTTCTATGCTGTATCAGGTGCACTCATTGGCTTGACTGCAACTACCTCAGAGGTCTGTGTCTGACATGAACTACACAGTCCATCTATGCTGAGGATGCTCCAGCTACTGCAGGACAAATGAAGCTGAAATGGTAGTGAAGGTTAAGAAAGTTAAGAGTCAGTGTTGGGTGCTTACACAGGCCATTCAGTGCCAAATGTAGACCACTGCGAAATCATAGAAATGTAACTATTTGCAGTAGTTATGGGTTCTCCAGGAATGATTTCTCTGGGTGAACTTTCCTACAACCAAAATATCCAGTTATGTTAAAAGAAATAGTGACATTTCAGACAGTAATGAAAAGAAGTTAAGAATAAGAAATGCTGAGCCCTGCTTTTAAAAAGTCATTCATACATTTTAATAGTGTGTGCATAACCTTACAAAACTTGAAAAGCTAAGACGCCGCCAGGTAATTGGATTTGGCAGCCAGTCAGCATAGGTATGACTAAAAATGCCCATTGTTACTGGACTGTAGTCAAATTTTCCTTGAGTTATGGACATAGAGCCTTGTGCTTTTAGTTCTGATGTGTCCTACTAGGGTGTGTTTTACAGCAACATTATATAAGACCAGTTCTAAAGTGACCTAAAAATATGTGACACTCTGATTGACTTAATACAACCTGAAAAAAGGCCCAAAATTCTTGGGATCATTAAGTAATAGTGGAACTTGAAATAAGCGGGTACTCTTCACATTTTAATTCCAATTTAATAGCTGTGTTGTTTGGTGGTGACAAATTCCTTGGTGAGCAATGTCAACCCAATACAAAATGCATTACAATCTTGTTGGAGATAAAACAAGAACCCTATGTTTGTCGCCATGTCCCATCTTAGCAATATACATATATTTTTTTCCAGAAAACCTTACTTTTAATGAAAGGAGGGCAAATTTATGGTTCTGCCTTCCTTGACTGGGCTTTTGCCAACAAAACCTACAGAATTTAAGTTGGCAATTTTATCTAGATGCTGTCAGTTTTTTCCTTTAGAGAACACAGAACTGGAAGGGACCTCATGACTTGTCTCTTCCAACTTCCCTCCTATTTTCAGTTTCCCTCCTACCTCATGCACTGGAAGGCTTTGTTGCTCTGAATGATTGTAGCAAGTAAATTCCACACGGCCCTGTGCTGTAGAAAGGTGCACAACAGTTGAGCTCTTGGAGAAGGTTGCTTTATTCTCTGCGGACCTTCATGGAAATGGGTGGAAGCATAGATTTTTACCAGCAGCTTCTGTGAATATTTGGTAGGGCAGGTGCACTGAAGTTGAAAACTCATGTTTCTTTTACACCTTGTTGAGGAGGCTTCCTGATGTGTGCTTCTGCTGTGCCAAAAATGAGGGTCAGTGGGAGTAGCAGCTGTTTACTCTCAGCTCCCCCTTCCTTCTCAGGAGCAGTGACTACAGAAATGATATTTTTTGTCTTCATTGAATTTATAGGGGATGGATTACACATAGCTTGGGTATGCAAACCTGGAGTTTGTTCATAATTTGGCTACTTTTTTTTTTTCTAAACTAATAAGCAAATCAACTGGCAAGATCTAAAATGGTCTTAAAATGCAGCCAAATTTGGGAAAAAGATCTGCCACCAGGGTGGATTTGCTACAGTTTTGCCATATTATTTTAAATCCAAGCCACTTGGAGCTTAGAGCCACTTCTAAAAGAGTAAAGGGAAGGAACAGAGACAAGAAAAGGCAGTTGGTGCCTCAAAAGTAGGTGCACTAGTTTCAGGTATTTAGAACTATATACATGACCAGGAAAGATGTTTCTTCTCAGACCACTTTGTCTAGTTGAAAGGGTTGAATAACATTTTCAGACTCATAGAAGAGTAGAATAATTTGGGTAGAAAGGGACCTTAAAGATAACCTAATTCCAACCACTCTGCCATGGACAGGGACACTTTTCACCTAGATTAGGTTGCTAAGACTTCCATCCAACCTGGCCTTGAACACTTCCAGGCACTGGGCACCCACATCTTCTCTGGGCAATCTGTTCCAGTGCTTCACCACCCTCATACTAAATAATTTCTTTCTAATGGTTAATCTAAAATTACTCTCTTTCAGTTTGAAGCCATTCCCCCTTGTCTTCTCACTACATATCCTTGTAAAAAGTCCCTCTCCATCTTTCTTGTAGGTTCCCTTCAGGTCTCGGAAGCCTGCAATTAGGTCAGTCTGAAGCCTTTTCTTTTTCAATCCTAATTGTCTCAGCCTTTCCTCATAAGAGAGGTTTTCCATCCCTCTGATCTACTCTATGGCCCACCTCAGCTGGTGGCCTCTCTCCAACAGGTCCATGTCCTTCCTGTACTGGGAGCCCAGAGCTGGATGCAGCACTGCAGGTGGGGTCTCACAGGAGCAGAGCAGAGGGGCAGAATCCCCTCCCTCCTCTGCTGCCCACGGGGCTTTGGATGCAGCCCAGGACATGTTTGGCTCTCTGGGCTGAGAGTGCACACTGCTGGGTCATGCCCAGCCTCACACCCAGCTGCACCCCCAAGTCCTCAGGAGGGCTGCTCTCCATCTGTTCATCCCCCAGCCTGGACTGAGAGCAGGGGTTGCCCTGACCCAGGTGCAGCACCTTGCACTTGGTCTTCTTAGACCTCATGAGATTCCCATGGACCCACCTCTTGAGCTTGTCCAGGTCCCTCTGGATGGCATCCCATCCTTCAGGTGTGTCAACCACACCACTCAGCTTGGTGTCATCAGCAAATCTGCTGAGGGTGCACTTGATCCCTTTGTCCGCGTCAGTAATGACGGTATTGAATAACGCTGGTCCAGCACGGACCCCCGAGGGATACCACTTGTCACTGGTATCCATCAGGAATATGAACCACTGACCACTAACTTCTGGATGCAACCACCCAATCTTCCATTAGATAATTTATAAGGCAGATATTCCACAAAGAAAAGCAAGGTTCCTGACTGACCTGGAAAAATGACATTCTGGTTCCAGATAGGTTTACAGGTCAGATCCTGAATGTGATATTCTTATGAGTAAAACAGGAACTGAATGTCACCACATGTTTCATCACTCCTTGCCTAAATCCTGTCTGCAGCTGTTGCAAACCTAGAATGCTCAGAGTAAAGCTGTCTTTTCCTTCACTGTGTCAAGATGGGTACAAAATACATGCAAGACTGCAATTTCTTCTCTCTCTTCCGAGTCACCAGAAGGCCCCTTAAATGCAACAGAAATCTGGTGCAAACAAGTAGCACAAACATCCTTTGAAACACTGTCTGCTCACAGACTCAGGACGCAAGCACTAAATTTCCAGGGATCATGAAGTTGTTATTGCTTTGTGTATTTTTTAGTTTGATTGCTCTCTTAAATTTAGAAATGCTTAATGAAAGTCTGGAGCCTGACAGTGCCTTAATGGAAATTTAATGAAGAAGAGGACAAGCTATCTCAACCTTAGAATCTGCCAGGAGGACTGCACTGCCTGATGATCATCTGGCTGTCTATAAATGTCTCGTATTTCTTTCCATTGATCTACATGGTCTTTTTTTTGGCTTGAGTTTCCCTCTGGATTTGTTTTTTCTTCAGGTATATTTTAAAAATATCTCTCTCATTGTAAGCTTCCCATTCTCTTCTTTGAACCTGAGTCTAGCTTTGATGCTCTCTTTCTCAGGGATCCCTTGTGAGGGAATAGTTCTCAGATTCAAGCTGGTAGAGGTACTGTTGCAACTGTAATCTTCCATGATATGATAATGGTTGTGAATAGCCATCTTCAAACTTCTGTTATAGCTCAGAGGAAAGTGCTAACTGGCTTCTGGCCATTCAGTAAGTTAAATTAGTGCAGTGGATGCAGATGCCAGTGTTTCGACCATAGCAGATTAGTAAGGATCTTTAACTCTCTAGCACTGCAGTGACTAGCTCACCTTCAGGTTAAATTCCAGTCACCTTTGAGTCATAAATCTCTCAAGTCTCTTCAATGGCTACTTTTGTTTCATCCCCAGTGTTTCATTCACTGACACTGATTTATCCATTTTCCTAAAAGTGAAGGTCAGGAGAGCCAAGGACAGGCCATGCCTTAGCCGTGAATCTCGGAACTGGAAAGGCAATTAAGCTTGCACACATTTATAACTTGTATGAGGCCCCTTCCATTTTGTGGGCTTCTCTAAAACTGCAAGCTCTGAAAATCTTCACAACTGGCCCTAAAGCATACAGGTTTTTCCCTCTCTATTTTTTTTTAATAAGACCTTAAAAAAGAGAAAAGAATACAGCTGCTGTCAGTATTTCTATAACCAAAACCAGCTTCCAAACCCCTTATCTCCATCAGTAAATATTTTATAAGTATCCCAAGCAATATATCCACAGTTATATATGTTCATGGCAGTTAATGGCTTCCTGTTTTGTAGAAATTGCTTACAGGCTTCAGGACAACCCCCTCCCCCATTCTGCAGATACTAATATTTTTAATGCATTTGGGTAATAATTCTATTTCTATAAAATCCTCAAAGGAAATGAGAATCCACAAACCTGTATTAAAATAACATGAGAGATAAACTTAAGCCCACAGGAGCTAAAAAGCTGTGTGGTAAGTCATCCAAAAACCTAGGCTGGTAAGTCATCCAAAAACCTAGGCTGACAATGTATAGTTAAAGTGCTGAGATATTGCACTAGAATGGGACTAAATAATGGGACACTAACTTTTATAATTCTACAGGAATTCATCTGATCTGCTCATTGTTATATTCTGGTTGTCAGATAGTACATATATTGATCATTATTCTTAACATTAAAAATTACTGACCAATACTGTTTACCATCTTTGTGAAATACAAGACTCTGGAGCAAGGGTTAATCAAAAATGGATTGTATACATATTTGCATTCTAGAGATCGGAACTATGTATTTTTGGAGTCAGCAAAATAATAAATAGATAATTAAAGCATTTTATTTCTTGTGTACTGCACTCTTTTGGATCCTGTATAACTACCTGAGTTCATTAACGTTTTTAAGTAATACATTTAGCATCTTATGGCAGTCTGACTTGTATTAGATAAGTTTACACAGCATTCTGATTATAGATTCTGTTGGGTCCAGATTGTGCCTCATGCCAGATCTGTCTCATGGCTGTCCTGTGTGTACGTAGATCTCTGCTGTCAGTGATTTCCTGCTCTATGCTGGAAGCCCCAAAATTTCACCACTGACTGGATGAAAAGCCAATAGCAAATAAACTCCTAATTTAGCACTCCTCTAAGAGCTTGTAGGTTAGCAGTCTGTACCAACTTTACATCATCTTTTCTTGATTTGAGTAACTGTGGGTTAAGCTGTAATTTATTTTCATATAAGGTTTTAGACTTAGTTTAGCCTTGGATGTTTTATATTTGCTAGCCATCAGACGATGCACAGAATCGGACTGAGAATGAACTAAGAGTCCAGGGTCCACTTGCAGACTGCTCATATCAGAGTTACAGTCACATCCCAGCTGGCCTCTTTCACATATTGACCCCAAATACTTCAGGTTCCATGCTGCACGCAATGCTCTCAGCCAGTGACCCTCTAGTTCTGTTCAAGGACTGTGCTGGGAATGAAGTATACTAAATAGAATATTTTGGTGTTGGAATATTTGAATTTCAGGTGCATAGCCTTAAAATATACAAATTATGATGATGCATGGAGATAGTGTGGTGTCCCAGAGGATGACTCAGAACATCTTATCCAACTGGGCTGCCTAGAGTTTGGGACATAAGCTCAGGGACTTTGGTACCTTGTAAAAGGCTGCAGGAGCCTTTCTAGGTACCAGCTATACTACATCACTTTTAACGAAGTTTAAAATGAGAGTTTTTTCCTTTCCAAAAAATGATAAGATTTGAACTCATCTCATTGATGACTTATTCAAGTAAGATAATTTCCTTTATTAACTATGTCTGGTTTTGTGCATTAAATCTATCCTTAGTGCAAACATATACCACCTAATTACACACTGCCCTCAGGGATAGAGAATTTATTGCTAGACTGCAAATGGAGTTCACATGGTATTCAGGAATTCATGAGATGATAACTTCCCAAAAATTATATTTACACAAAAACTCAAAAACTCAAAGTGAGGAAATTCAGAGATAAGATTGCAAGACTGTCCAAGGGGCAGTTTTAACTAGGAACCAAAAATCCTCTAGCTCAGTGCTGGGAGAGACCTTCTTTGTACTTGAAGCACTCTATCCGGAAGTGAAACCAAGGACATTCGCCCTACTACTTTATGAACTCATTTACAGTTCTCCAGATGCTCCCCATATCTACGGGACATATAGAGCTAAGCAGTCATAATTGCTCTTTAAAGCCTGAAACTAGGGCAGATTAACTTGATTAGACAGTCATTAAGGACAGACAAGAACTGTAAGTTACTTCTGTCTCATGAATCCACCCACGGAGAGTAGACCAGAGAGAATTTGGCAGCTAATATTCAAGCCCTACCATTTAGGGAGAAAGAAGGACTGGGCTAGTTTGATTTGCATTTTAATTTTCTTGGAGTGGAAAAACAAATTTAAAAAAATCAAAGGAAAAGCACATGGTTTAATATAGAATAATGAAAAACATCTGTAAGTAGTTCTGCTTTACTAGTCCTTTCAAGGGCATGTATCTGGTTAATTTAGTATGGCAGCCTCAATTAAACAGCCCCTAGTAGCATGTTGTGGCTAATTGCTCACTGTTTACCAGAGCTTTTTTTTCTTTTGAAAAAGGATCTTTCCTTTCTCCAAAACATGCCTGTTTTAGATTGAAGTTAGTACTTTGAGTCTGATTATTTAAATTTAAGATGCCCAAAGCCATAAAAAAAGAAAGTCATATAAATGAATTTACACTTCTTGCCATCTGTTTAGCAGGTGAGGAAAGAATATATGCTATTTACTTAGTTTATTAGAGAATTATAGCATGCTATAGATTTAAAGTGTGCTATAACAAAGTCAGCACTCATTATCAGTAGCTCTTAGAGTTTGTGTGCAGGATAGCAAAAAGAAATTTGTCCATCTGGAGCATTCACAATAGACTTTGTGATTTGTATACTTTATTACCTAAGGAAAAAAAGTCTCTATTTTTTGTAATTTCCTTCTGGTCCCCTGAAACAACCAGTTTATGTTGCATTCTTAATGTTATTAGTTCAACAACAATGAATATCTTATATTCATTTTAATTTAAAAAAATCCAGATGATTTATGGAAAACGAAAAATAATTTTAAAGAATTATATGAAGATTCTCCTATAGCCCTTTGCATTCAGTGGAAGAATTTTAAGCCTTCAGTGTAAATCCCAGAGTCTGACACTGGAGTCTAGCACATCCAAATTATTTCAACATTTCCAAGAGCTACTCCACATCTGTAGGGAAAACCTTAACTGTTCAACCCTGCCAATCCATTGAAATCACTGAAAACAGGAGGAATTGCTTCAGTTTGGGCACTCTTGAATATTTAACTACTTCACTGAAATGCCTGAAGAAAGCTGAAAGAAAACTTGAGAGAAAATCTTAAAAGCATAATTTTTCCCAGGTTAGGTTATAAGAAAGTAGCAGTGTCACCTCACAACCTTCCCACTACCACAAGCACATCCCTGCTCTCTGCACTGCGAGCATTTCTGGAAAACATGTTTTCAGCTGCTTTTCACAACCATGGTTGAGCCCAGGCAGGACGTACGCAGTTCCTGAATTGACTTGTCACAGCTATTCTGAGCACCAAATTTCTAGAAAATTCTGATCTTTCGAGAATGGAAGCCACGCTTCTAGATGTGACAGAGAGCTGATTCTCTGGTTCACGGCCCAAGGGCAACACCTGTACAAATCCCATAAAAACAAAGAGTTCTGTTTACAGTTTTGTCCATTTTTCTAATTCAAAATTTAATTATATTTAAAGACATTTCAAGAGCACACTTTGAAAAACATTCCAGTGTTTCATTCTGAAAAAAATCAAACCCAAGGAGTAGAGTTGTTGGACATTTCCCCTGTTTTCCTCTGATTAAAATGGTTTGAAGACCATCACACAGATTTACAGATTGTTTCTTTCAACTTCAAAATGCATTTTTCAAGAAGAAAAAATTTGCCTGTGAAATTTTGCTTATCTCTCACATGTACAGAGAATGCAGATGACCTGAAAGATGCCTCCAGTACAGTTTAAAATATTTCTTTGCCTCATAATGAGGAACTGTACTGGTGTCAGGCACTGGTTGCCACTGGTTTTCCTCTAGGCATAGGCAGTTGTTCAGAGCAGCACCTCGGAACAACAATTTGGCTGCAGTGCTTGTGACTAATCCATGTTCTGTAGATGCCAGAACATTGGAAAGCCATTAGGACTGCTGAGGAATGGCAATTTCTGAAGGCAGCAGTTACTGCTCCTATTCTTGCAAAAGAACCAGCAAATCTGATTTTCCAGGGTTTTCCCCAGCTCCACTTTGCTGGCAACCAGGTTCCTCAATGGGATGTGATCCATTGTGATGGGGCAGCAAAAATTGTTTTTCTTACACTGCCTTGTCTTTTTTTTTATTTGCATTCCTCACAAGGTGTGGTGTCTAAATCAGATGAGGGCATGGGCATCTTGACTAGGATTTAGGTAGAAAAAAGTATCTATACTTATCTTCATTACCTGAAAAACCCTCAGTTCTGATAGGGCTGTATGGTCGACCATCCTTTTCAAAACAGGAAAACTACAACAGTTTCCTTCCAAGTACAAAGGAGGTTCAAACCTGCATTTCCTCTCCTCTTGGAGGCAGGAGAAGCCTGTGTGTATTCAAGGGGCCACTGCAAGGATGCTGGCAGTGTTAGTGTTTGAGCATTAAGGCATCACACAGTGCATTACAGAAACTGTCCATGCAGGTGGTAGAGGGGCCTGACTTACATGGACATGCAGAGAGCAAGTGAATGCCCCTACAACTTGCTGCAGATTCAAGTTCCCTCCTGTACAGAAAGAACCACATTTCCAGCACAGGAAGATCCAGGACCTGGGGCAGAGTGATAGACACTTCATCGAGCCACAGTCTTGTTGTCCAGTCAATTGAAGATATCAATCCATGCATAGCTATTCCAGCAACTTTAGGGAGCCTGAGCTGGGCAGCCAAAAACAGTCACTACCTTCTCCAAGATTGTCATGCATTCTACAAATATAAGTCCTGTTAACTCTTGAGCAAGATATATTCATATCTTTTAACCTATCTGTATCTTCACTTGCGTGATGAAAAGAATTCAGAATGAAACACAAATAATGTTTAAGAAAGCCACAAAACACCGGAAGGGAGATGTTGACAAAGAACATTGAGATGTGCTTGCAAAAGCATTCTTTGCTACCTGATTGTGACCATGGAAACTCACTGATGCAAAGCCCTGTGATGCTGCAGTCTGCTCTTTCAAGCCATTCTTATTTGATCTACTTTGTGGATAATCTGAAAGACTCTTCAGTTTATTGGAAAAACAATGTGGGGGTGGGGAATGGGGGGAACAGCAGGATAACCAAGAATGAAGCACTCACTGTCTTTTTTGCCTCAGTCTTTAATAGCAAGACTGATTGTTCTTTGGGTACCCAGCTCTCTGATCTGGAAGCTCTGTAATGCAAGGGGAAATGGTCAATTAGTTCAGTTGCTTAGACCATGGTGCTAATAATGCCAAGGTTGTGGGTTCAATCTTCATATGGGCCCTTCACTTGAGAGCTGGACTTGGTGATCCCTCTAAGTCTATTCCAACTCAGAATATTCCGTGGTTCTGTGACTTTCTATACTTATACGCACACATGTCTGTGGGGGTGGACGGGACTCCTCAAGGGCACTGAAGGAGCCCAGGGAAGTGTTCACTGAGCCAGTCTGCATAATTTCTAAGCAAACATGGCTGACTGAGGATGTCCCAGTTGACTGGAAGCTAACAAATGTGTCGCACATCTTCAAGAAGGGCTGGAAGTATGATTCTGGGAACTGTAGGCTTTCTAGTCTGACTCAGTGCTGGAGAAGCTCATGAAGCAGATCTTCCTGAGTGCTATCATACAGCATGTGTAGGATGACCAGAGGATCAGGACCAGCCAGCATGAGTGTATGAAAGGCAGGTCCTGCCTGACACACCTGATAGCCTTCTATGACAAGGTGGACGAGGTTGATGGATGTCACCTTTCTGGACTTCAGTGAAGCCTTTGACATTGTTTTCCAAAGCATTCTGCAGGAGAAACTGCTTGGGGCTTAGACAAATGCCTTCTCTGCTGGGTGAAAAATAGGTTGGATGGCTAAGCCTTGAGGGTGGTCGTGAATGGAGGGAAATCCAGTTGATGACCAGTCACCAGTGATGTTCCCCAGGGCTCACTATTAGGGTCAGCCTTGTTTAATACCTTTATCACTGATCTGCAGGAGGGGATTGAGGGCATCCTTGGTAAGCAGATGACACCATGTTGGGTAGGAGTGTTGATCTGCTGGAGGAGTGGAGGGCTCTGTAGAAGGATATGGAACAGCTGGACTGATGGACTGAGGCCAATCACATGTCTTTCAATAAAATAAAGTGACAGGTCCTGCACTTGGGTCACAACTACCTAAGTAGAGCTAGTAGAGCAACAGGCTGGAGAAAGAGAGGCTGGAAAGTTGCTCGGACAAGAAGGACCTGGGTGTGCTGGCTGAACATGAGCCAGTGTGTGCCCAGGTGGCCAAGAAGGATGATGTCATCCTGGCCTGTGTCAGGACAAAGGAAGGGATTGCGCCCCTGTACTCGGTTGAGGTTGAATCTCAAATACGGTGTTCAGTTTTGTGCCCTTGCCAATAGAGGTGCTGGAACATGGTGCTTGTAGAAAATGGAGCTTGTGAAGGGTCTGGAACACAAGTCTCAGGAGAAGCAGCTGAAGGAGCTGGGGCTGTTTAACCTGGAAAAAAGGAAGTTCAGGGGACACCTTATTGCTCTCTACAACTACCTGAAAGGAGGGTATATCCAGGTAGGGGTCAGTCTCTTCTGCAGGTAACAAGCAATAGGCTGAGAGAAAATTACCTCAGGTTGCACCAGGAGAGGTTTAAATTGGATATTAGAAAAAATTTCTTCCTAATACTCACAGGCTTCCCAGGGAAGTGTTTGAGTCACCATCCCTGGAGGTATTTAAAGTATTAGGTATTTAAAGTATTAAGGTATTTAAAGATGTGTAGACACCTCACTTAGCAACGTGGTTTAGTGATGAACTTGACAGTGTTGGGTTTATAGTTGAACTTAAGATCTTAAAGGTCTTTTCCAACCTAAATAATCTGTGATTTATAACTCAAGCCCCCTGTCTAATCAATGTTAGAAATGTTACAGAAACTGAGCCAACACTCTGCAATTATTCTAAAGAGAACAGAAGAGTCAAAGTCCTAATGTTCTTCCTAATGAAATCTGAGTAATAAAACACTCCCTACCATAGTGTGTGCCATCTGTGTTGTTCTAATGGATCATCACCTTTTCTTTGTGCCCGGTAATCATCAGTTCTTGCCAAAGAATCAAGGTGCACTTTGTCATATGTTCCTAGCTTTGAAGCTGCATTCTGTTAAGGATTTTTAGAGTAGGCAGTTTTGGTGACTGTTCTGACAGAGGCATATTCCAAAAATACTCCAACCTTCTATTTCCCCTGTGAAGAATTGGAGATGGTATAGAATGGCATTCATCACATGACCACAATGAAAAGAATCTGTAAGAAATGTCAGCTTTATTAGCTCACCAGCTGTGCTTGCTGGCAAACCAACCTCAGGTACCATTTCAGTTGCTCTATCACTCATGACTTCCCCTTTCCTGGGAGAGAGCTTTCATTATCCTTCAAAGAATTGAAACACACTTGAGAGATACAATAGAGGAAAAGGGCAGCAAATGGTAAGCAATGGCTGAACTATAAGCATTTCTACTGAAACAGAGTATTCAACATATTTGAGGAATTAAAACATCAGTGATCCTTTACTTCTTGAGCTATAATAATAACAATTCAGAAAAAAATAGACCTCACAGGCATTTCTCAGATCCCAGCCTTTGCATTTCCTGATGAATTTGTTCTCTTTCAAAATTGGATGATTGCACAAGTTATCCTGGCTTCCTGCCTTGCCACAGGTGCCCAGGTTTCTGGTGACTCTTATCTGTGTTTAAATTTATACTGCTACCAAATTACAAGACAAGTTGTGAAGCCAGACAACTCTGCCAAAGCAGACATTAAAGCTTTTAACCATAGGAGAGGACCATACTCCTGGGTTCACTGGCTGTACGAAATTGTACAAATATAGTGATGCTTACTCCATCCTAAACACTGATCACTCTTGTGTCATCTGCCATAAAAAAATCAACAGTTTATCAATACTTTTGTTGTTGTTGTTGTTGTTATTTTTCCAGAGACTGGAGGATGCCATTTCTTCCCACTGATTTTCAAGGGAGTCACAGGCCAGCTAATTGGTTATATTTAATTTCTGTAGCTGATGACACGTGAGTTCCTTCTAGCAAGACTCTACTCTCTGGGAGGAGAAACAATGGTTTCTCCATGCTATTATTTAAAAAAGCTGTGAAACCGCTTTCTATTTCACTGAGAGACTATACTGAAAACTTGCAATACTATTTCACTCTGAATCTCACTGTGTTCCCAGGGAAGGATTCATATTTCACAATGAGTGTTGTCAGACTAAATTAACCTGAGAATGAAAAAAAAAAAAATAACAGAATGGAACTGTGGAGAAATTATTCAAAATGTGCCTTGTTTCAAGTAGGAAGTAAAAACAGATTCAGGCACTGTAAAAAGACTGAGTTTATCTTGACCAAGATTTTACAGTGAATGCAAGCTAGAATGGGAGCCCGGCACCACCAGTTCTCACTCCTGTGACCTTTGGTACAAAAGATGTTTTATCTGTCATATAAAGAATATACCTATGTATCAATCTACAGGGACCATGGGTATGCTTTAAATCAAAAATTTTGATTCCCTTACCCCCAATAAAAGCCCTTATGCCAAAATACTGTTGCGTCGT
This sequence comes from Sterrhoptilus dennistouni, assembly GCA_013397095.1. Taxonomy (NCBI): domain Eukaryota; kingdom Metazoa; phylum Chordata; class Aves; order Passeriformes; family Zosteropidae; genus Sterrhoptilus; species Sterrhoptilus dennistouni. The sequence goes on along the minus strand of VWZU01017400.1, from coordinate 398,583 downwards.
CTGAGGCAGAAGGTGGAAACTGAAATCCACCTAACAACACATATGCATAAACTATTTATCTTGCCACACAACTACCTACTACAAATATAACTTCCAATTCGAAACTGAGACAATTTTTCCAGATGTATTTAACTTTGCAAGTCCTGGTTTCATGTTCATTCAAAACATGACAGGCCTACTCTATTTTATATACTAGTGAAATCTTGGGGCTGTATAGCTTGTGTCAAAAAAAAAGTAATTACATATTTAATGTTTCCTGTGTGTGAGGTAGTCTCTCTTTTCTTGCTTCAAATGTGGTACTTTTAGACAGAGGTGAGAAATATTTCTCAGTAAATGAGAAACTGAGCCATCAGAAAATGTTCTGTAGCTGATTTTTATGTGATATTATACACCTTCAAAGACAAATTTTCTGCCAGAGTGCTCCTTCTGTTTGCTTTGTTATCACTCTGGTTCAACTGACACAGAGTCTTCAGACAAATATTATTTGCACTCCTGGTACTCTGCCTGTTGCTTGTGACTCTTCTTAGAGGGGAAAGAAATTGGTCTGACATTCAGGCAACAACAGAAATATGAGAGTTTTCTAACATAGATCAGATGTTGATATAAAATCAAGAAGCATTCGAAATTAGTTGGTTGATTTCTGAAATACAAGGGAAAAACCTCAGGAGAAGTTATTACTGAGTCCTAGTGACACTGATTACAGAGCTAGATGTGCACAGCTCATGCTCAAATCTGCCCTGTGCAGTTTTAAATTGGTTGTTAACAAAGCAAGGCAGTGCCGTTAAAATCATCAAAATAAATGTAAAAGGGAGAAGGGTTTGTTTCTACTGACTATCAGCAATCAGTGGAAGATACAAATGAGAACAGCAAACATTTTAATAGTAAGTTTTGAAATGTATTTCAATTTTCACTTTAAAGTATACATTTTCAAGTGAAACTTGAAATTGGCAACTTTATGCTGATTTATTTGGGTGCAGCAATGCCGTGGGCTCTTCACAAACTTCAAGAAAGTGGGCTGTGTCCACCTCTCCCCTGAAGACAGAGAAAAAAGAGATTCCTGTACACCTCTAAGAGCTTCACAGCCATCTTCTCTTGGTGTCACTCATGCTGGCCATTTCTGTGGTTATTTGGCAATGAGATAAGAGTGTACAAGCAAGACAGTGAGAGAAGAAAGGAGACAAGCCAAGGAGGGGAATCTCTCTGCAAGCATCAGTGTCAGGAAATGAGGAAGTTCTGTTACTAAGCTGGTTTGTGCTGATATTATAGGTCACTTTCCAGCCCTGCAAATCTTCCCAAGGGACTACAGGAGCTGAGGAGTCCCTGTTCCGTTCATCAGGAAGGAAGGGAATAGAGTGTACTGAAGATACTAGAGATGCTTCAAGTTACACAGGATTGCCATCAGATCTGTGTGCTTCCTCTTCTGTTATTTCAGCCTGAAAAGTCCCCTCACTCTTGCCACTGCCATGTCTAAGTCCTTCTAGATACTATTTCACCTTCTGCATCTTCAAAGCCTCAGGCAGCTGAGAGACAACAGCTGAGAGGAAGCGACAAAAGAAGTTGCTCAAGTATAGCCCTTTCAGGAGCATTTCAGACTTGTGGATTCTGTGGCTGTGGGAAAGGACTTTCTAAGACAGCAAGACCTGTCTGTCACTCTCAGAAGGATAATATTCTGTCTCAGAACAATAACTGCTGGTAGCTCCTTGAAAATTTAGAAAAAGTTCTGCAGGAGTGATATGTTACAACAGACCTGAGCAGAGCAATGTGTTGGAAATGTTTTTGGTGCAGGCACATCTGATTCCTGGATAATTTTTTTTCCCCAGTTTTCAGCAAGATATATTTATGCCAAAAAAGGAAACATGAATAAGAATCCTTGCTTTGTGAGAAAAAAAAAGTGTAAAAATAATTTTAAGTTAATGGAAATATTTCTCTTAATACATGCATTTTCTCCTATGACTGCAACTATCATTACTTTTTTAAATCACTATACAAACGCCAACACATTCCAAAATTCCACTGTAACAAAGGGCAGAGCACAAGATAGAGGGAGACAAAAGGGTATGAGGAAACAGTGAAGTAATACATCTTTGCATGACAGGAAGTGAGGCCAGTGGCCTGGTACCATGATCTTAAAAGTAGTTTAAGCTAGCAGAAACTAGTACCACTGCCAAAAAAGACAGTCCTACCCTGTCTTTTTCTCTGGTTGATTATTCTGGCTTCTGCATCCTCTGTACACAGTCCCTTTACCAGCTACTCTAGCCCAATACAAGCATCGATGCAGAAAAGAGCTAACAGAGCAAAATATAGTTATTTTTACCCATGTCAACTTCCTGACTCTTTATTGTGCTGCCAACAACTGTTTCTGCAGTTGCACGTGTCAGGGCACCAGAAAAGTAGTGATCTGTATGGGTGGGAGGGAAGTGCCTTTCTTAGTGGTGGTGGTGTCTATTGCAAGCTCAAACTAGCATTGAAATGAAGAGCACAGTAAGTGTAGCACTTTTTTATAGGCAGAAAAAGGATGTTCAGGTTGGATAATGAATTCGCTTGTAGGATGTTTTAAAGGAGCTCCACCCTGTGGAACACAGTAGGCAGAGGGAAAAAACCCAAGACTATTGATTAAAGAATATAAGAAGCTGCTGATATTCTCTGGTACCTTGGTTTGACTAAATCAGGAGTCTTTAAAATGGATGAGACCTATTGGCCAAGCAGGACGAAAAAAAAAAAAAGAGAAACAAAGAGAGTTGAGATGGTAGAGAAAGAGGAACAAGTGAAGGGATGGAGAAAAGGTGTGATACAGATGAAACAACAGCTTTGGAAAAAAAATCACTATGCTTAAAATTGGGCACTGAATTCCACCTTCCTTTAAACCAGGAAATGCTCCTCTTTCTCTCAGTACAGAGGAAAGCCAGGCTAAAGTAATTTACAGGCATCTTACATGAGAGTGATGGAGGCACATTCTGTGACCATTGTCACTGGTGGACAAAGATGTAGAAGTGTAAAAGGACTTTTAGGTTGTAACGAAGTGGTCTCCAGTAATCCTTGTTAATAGTGTTTGTTTGGCAGCAGCACCATAATACAACAATCTGTTCCCAAGTGCTAGCTTTTTAAGATTTGAGTAAAAAATATTTGCTTGTTTGGCCTTGTATTTCCATTTGGGTGAATATATTTAATTATTTTATCCCTTTCTGAGCTCCTTGAATACTGAAACATTCACCGCTTCTGGAGGAGGTTTATAGGCACTGCAGAAAGAGGGTGTTTTCCTGAAATAAGGAACAGGTTAGTGACAGACAAGGAAAAGGTTGCATTGCTGATAGAGAGCAGAAAAGGCTAATTATATATCTTGATATCTCAATGGCTTAGTCATTCATGCCCAGGGGAGCAGTAAAGAGGCATATGCACTTAATGCTAATCACTCCAGAAACAAAAACATCCCATTGCTGTTCTCTGACTTGCAAAGGCGAGTACACCCTCAACATTTTACAAGTTGCAACACTGAGATTTGGTTTGTATTAAAGAGTATAGTTCAGGCAAAGTTGTTCTCTTGCATTACCAATTGAGTATCTGAGGCACAGATGAGAGAGCTAGATACCTTGGAGTTAGCCAGGAGGAGAATCCAATTCTGTTGGATCCCGTCCTGTGCTTTATCTGGTAGATCATACACCTTTTTGGAGTTTAATCAGATACTCAGTGTGTGTTTAGCCATGGCTTACGATACACTAATTAATGTAAATTAAGACCAGTTGGATATCTTCCTTATATGCAACAGTGCATCATTCATAGAAGGTTAACTGAAACACTGGATGTGTGGACCATGCCTCTTAACACTGTTTGGCCTCATTGGAAACATTAGGAGCGTAAATTGTGTAAAATATTCCTAAGTTCATTTGGTTGTTTTTTTTTTTTTTAATTACAGCTCTGGTATTAAAAACTCTGTGTTTGTTTGTCTCTAGAAGTTTTTTGTGTGTGTGTGATTTTTGTTTGTTTGGTTGGTTTTGTTTCTTTTTTTTTCCCCCACTGGAAATCCTCTTTTCAGCTCCTCTGCATGAAGCTCTGTGAGCAAGAATCATGCACGAAGAGAAAAGAACATGGGGGCTTTAGGTTAACATTGCTGTTTAGGCATGGGCCAATGATCAAACATCAGCTTGTGTGGCAGGGAGAGTGCTATATAAGTTACAAATCCAGCATCTTGTTCGAATGACCGAGATATCCCAAGTAAATTTCAATCAATAGCACTTGCATATCAAAGCCGAAAATATCTGTAAAATTCTATCTTGTGCTAGAGTTGTGCAGGGAGTTGCTACTGCAATAGTTTGGTGTGCAACACATTGGGAGCCATTGACTCAAGAGTGTGTTTCCAAGGGACATAATAAGCTTTTGTCAGCATGGTGCTCATCCAGTTTAAGATGAGTCTGGATGACTGGAAAGGTGTTCTTCTGGAAACGCCTTGGGCAATTTATCCAGTCTCTGAAAGAACATCACCATATTGTAGAATAAATATTTGCTCTATTCTCAAACAGAATATTTTACTTATTGCTATCTTTCCTCATGCTTAAGCACCAGTATTTCTCATAGAACACTGTTGGAAATATTCAAGTGCTGATTACAAGGTAATATGCATTTTTAGGCCAGAAGGCCATTGTCCCGTTTGGCTTTAAAATCCTTGTTACAATACATCTATGAATACACTAGCTTTATATAATTTTGTTTATCCTTAGCATGATTGTCCCTGTTCCAGCATTCCTGTGTGTTTTGCTGTTGCTGACAGACCATTCTTTTTTCTCTCTTCTGAAAACGCAGGCCAGACAGCAGGATGCTGTGCTGCAGAGGTACATCTGTGGCAGAAGAGGGTACACCAAGGCTTCAGTTGTGGAAAAAAGCCTCGTTTTACAAATATGATAGAGCACAACTTGCTAAAAGACACAGAAAACAACTTCTGGAGATGAGAAACAGGCTGCTAATTTGTTGTGAGACTGTGATGCTATTTCTTTTAGCAGCAGTCAGAGTAATCCTGGCATAGGAATGAGTCAGGAGAAAGCATTCTAGAAAATTGTGGCATTGAAATTCCAACTATTTCCTAATATTTTTTTTCCGAAAGACCTGAAAATATACTAAGAGCCTGAATGTGCTAGTGCATCTGTTTTTGGTCTACTTTAAACAACATTTGGTTTCTCTGTCTTCACAATCACTCAAAGCCTCAAACATTGTCACTTATGAAAAGAGAAAACTTTTATTACTGTGGGGCTGTTAAGAGTGGATCTGTGTTTGGGGAGGCCTAGTTTATTTCAGGGCAGGGGAGTACCATGTTTTGTTTCCACACAGAAGATCCTGCAAGATAGCTCAGCACGTCATAACCATGTGAGAGCCACCTACACGCATGGACTTTCTTAGCACTGAAGGCGAAGAGTGAGGCTTTGCACCCATACCTGAAACCAGATCAAGTTGTTTGAGTCCTGAGAGGAGGTGTGAATGACTCTCACTACAACAAGTGTGTGTTGGTCCAGTCAAAACCAGGACTGCTCTGTTGTCCATACCCTCCCAACATGTGTGCAGGCTGTCCTTTTGCTCTTCAAAGGCTGCTCAGGCAACACAGGGCTGCCTTCAAGAAGGGTCTCTCAATCTGTGTCCTTCTGACCCCATTGCCTCCTTCCACACTGAGCTTCTTAGACAGGGTGATGCTTGCTGGGTGGATTTGTCTGTAGTGGTGAGGTTTCTCACACTGACTGTACAGGGGCTGCACAGGGAGGCAACTCAGCATGCATGTCATACAGCTCTGGGTACATATTTTCATCCCCTCTTCAACAGAAAATCCTGAATCAGGAACAGGCTTCAGTAACAAGGATATTCCTCAGGAAAGTTGCCTGGATTTTCTTCCATGTGTCTCCGTGGGAGAAATTCACAAATCCTGCCTCTATCCTTGCCCAATTCTTTATAATTTGGGCAAGCAAGCTGGATGTTGTGCATGGGCTGTGCTACTGTGGCTTCATTTATTCAGCAGGGCCTCCTCTGATACCCAAAAAAGCTGTTCTATAAAGATATATTAGCATGACATCCCAGGGGAAAAGCTTTCCAAAAGTCTGTGTCCCAGTTTTTGGGCTGCTATTAGGAAACATTCTTCCCATTGCTGCCATGTGGATTGACAACTTGTTGCCTTAGGCTTTCATGCTGAGGGTAGATCTGGGTGTTGGTTCTAAAAAATATTCAAAGCCCTAAAGCACTTTATATCAGGTATTCTTATGCCTTTTAGTAGGTCAATGACTCCCTGTAGTTTTTGTGCTTTTAGCATATACAGACACAGTGGCACTGATACCATAACCCCTCAGAAACCCCTGTAATATAAAATACTTTGAGTTTGAGCATTACATTGAAGGAATAAAAATAAATTAATGGGGTTTTAGTGCTTGAAGATTACTATTCAAAATTTTTCATGGTTCCTATTCATAAGGCTCTTGGAACATAATGTGGCCAATTTCTCATGTTGGGAAAATCTCTCTGTTAAGAATTATGGCTCTCCAGCTCTTTGGACTGTTAAAGCTGTTAAGACTAATATTTGCATATTGATGGGGAACAGAAAAACATGCTTTTAAAACAGCTAGTTAGCTTTCCACTGAGCATGAGTTACTGTCACTATAACATTTGTCATTTTGACCTTTTATTTTATTTTTCATAAATTCTGATTGCTGCTCCAGTCCATGAGCGAATAGAGGAATTTAGAACGCAATTCTGACTGTTAACCTCAAATGTTGTATTCATCCACAGATGTCCATATCTTGGGCTTTCTGAACTTCCAATGTTATTTGAATTGATTTATTTTATTGTCTCCTAACTTGAACTTCGGTTGTTTCAAGCAATACTCTTAAGATAAACAGCATGCTCACAGAAGAACAATTCTCCTTAGGTACAGATCATAGGAAGATAGTAGTCTGGGTTCAAAATAAACAGAGGTGACTTAAACTGCTTTCTATCTAAGGTTCAAATCTACCCAAACTTTTTTTCAGATGCAGACAAGTGCCACCTCCCAGTGAAGTTAGTGAAACAGTTTGTCTTTGAAAAGTTTTTACCCTTGGTTGCTGGGATACTCTGAAAAGTGAGATCTTTGTTCATTTGCTAGTGAAAATGGCCTTGCGTGTAAGCTCATTGTGTTCACCAGTACTTTGCCCTGAGAGGATATAATTCCTTTGCTATGGACTTTCTCCTGGTGAGTTGTATTGATCTTATGAGAAAGAGAAGCAAATTTTGACCTGAATGGTGAATAAAACCACCAAATTAGGGCAAAGAAAGAAACATTTTTGTTTTGCAGGATAACTTATATTTGTAGAAGATCTTATAGAAGGATCCAAGGAATTTCTCTTGTCATAACTGGAAAGCAGAATGGAACAAGGCAATGCGGCAGGTATTTGTTAGGTCAGGTGTCCCATGAGTTACAATGTGCACATTACCAAAAAAAATGGTGTTACAAGGCTGGCATTGTGATAGTGCCTACTCTTCAGTGCCACTTTGCCCAGCCTGAGCCCGAGGAACACCAGCAGCCCCACTACACCCCTGGTCTTGTACAGGTCCAGTTTCAAGTGGTGGGGAGATGGCATCCAGCCATCCATAATACCACCTCACCCAAACAGGTTTCATTTCTTGTCTAGCAAAGTGTCTGAGCAGAGCAAAGTTGCTGCATGTCTGATATGCATGGGAATCTGTGGAGCTTGGGAGGGCTAAAGATGAAACAGCACAGGGATCATGACAAACAGGAAAGGGATCCCACTGCTGGTGTCCTTTTGGAGCAGTCTTCCTTGGAGGAATGGAGCAGCCCTCCTGGCACGAGACCAAGATCTCAAACGCAGAAGAACCATGTATGCTAAGCCATAGGTGTCCAGGAGCTAGAGATCCTTGTCTCCTCCCTTCATAACCCAAGTGCTGTTGACTCTTGTTTGAGGTGTAGTTTCACTACAAGAGTCAGGGTTACTTGTATGAGGCTTATCCAAAGTTCTTAGTTCCTCAAAAGAAAAGTCCTGAAGTGAGGGCACTTATTGATTTTGTATCAGAATCTGTAGACTTTTATGTGCACTTCATTCTTCATTTAAAAAGTAATAGCAGAACACACAGGAATATTCCAGAGAATAGGCAAAGACATTTGCTGTATAACTGATGGGTTGATCTAACTCTCTTTTGTATTCCTCCTCTCTCAAGACAAGTTTAAATTTTTTCAAGTCTGTCACACTTCACAACAAACAAAATATCTGGTCAAAATATAGAAGGGAAATTAACATAACCCTCTCAAACCCACTAATGTGATCCACTTTTTATCTTTTGTCATGTGTTTCTTCCACACTGTCTGGGATAAATTTATAGCAAGCATTTAAACCCCTGAAAAAGAGTCCCCAGACACATAGAAGTCTTTTCCATCATTGGTACTTTATAATAAAATTAATAATGCTCTACCAAAACAAAAAGTCCCTACTGAGAAGTGAAAGCCTCAAACCACTAATGGCTGCATCACTAAAACTGGTAGGATGTACATATTTAAGTGACATCTTCAGAGTTCCAACATCATCAGCAACAATTGAGATAAAGTTGGTCTTTTTGGGGAAAACAAAATTATTTTAGGCACTCTCTATACTGTAAAGGCCAGTTTAAAACCAGCTGTAAAATTTCACACACTTTTTTTTCCAAATCAGCCAACCCTTCAGATCATCAGGAGCATGGGACCAATTGTCACTCTGAATAAATTTAGACTTAAAGAAGGAGTGGATTCCTCCCACCCATCTGCCCATCTGTAGTATGTAGGATATCTGAGAAGTGATCAAACCCATTCTAAACTTAAAATCCACAAACCTATCTTCAAAATATCATCTTTGAAACTGTATATGCTTACATACCTGACTACCTAGTTTTTTGAATGTAATTTTCAATTTCTTACATTTTGTGAATCTTGTAAAACTATGTCTTAAAAACAACACTAATAATGGGTGTGCTTTCCCTTCTGTCTCTATTTTAATTCTCCTAGGAGTCACTAAGTCCAGACTTCTTGCTTTCCATATGGTTGGCAGGAAATAGAGCACATTGATGAAAAACCTCTCTATATAACCTGTCACTCTGAAGAAAGGGCACATCCTGGCAAATTAGTATTTCCTCCAAGTGATCCAAGAGAATTCCATTCAGAATCTGCATGTGACCAAAAGAAGAGTGGGGAATGTTTTGATTACTATGCTGCCATGAGAATGTGAAAAGCAACAAATACAGTATGTGTGTAAGCTTAGAAGGATTGTAGCCTTTGCTTTGCAAAGAAAACACACAATTCTTTACTTATTAAAGAAAAAACGGAATGTAAGGAATTTTGATGGCAGAAAATTTTTCTCCTTGATTTGGGGGGTGATGTAAGATGACGATTAACAGTGACATGGAGATGTTTCTCAAATTTTAAATTCAAAAACCTACTACAGATTATCTGTTGTTAAATTAGATAATCTTTGCTCCAATAAGCACAGCCAGATTTCCTTGCCACTTGTGGATGTGTTGGAGATGTTAAAAAAGTGATTGGATACATGTAATTTATTAACTGAAAATCCAGTGAGCTCGGGCTGCTATTGAGCATGAAAAGAAGGTTTCTGGATCAGAAGTCCCTGTATGGTAGAATTCTGCAGGCTGGGAAAGTATTGCGGGTTAATATCTCTACACATGCTTATGCTGTCCTATTATCCCACCTATGCCTCCATGATGGGACATTGCAGGAAATTGGCAACTGGGCTTTCATTTGGTAGCACTTTCTCCTGGTCTAACACAGTGCTCTCCATTCCCATGAAAGCATCAAAGTCAGATCTAATATTTCAAAATTCAACTGAACAAAACACCCCACCAGATTTGTCATTGTCTGAAGATACAAGTGAACCAAATGTCACTAGTGCTGAAAAAGAAAAGTATTGTTTAAAAGATGCCTAGATCATAGCAGCAGGTAAACCATGCTATATAAAAAGGTGAATTAATTTACTACTCTTAACCTCTCAAATTCAAGAAGAACCTGAAATAAGAAGTTCCCTGATTGACTCTAGATTTGGGGAGCTGTATGTCCCTGACCTGTGTGTAATACATGCAGATTGAACATCTGAAAAAAATTAATTCTTTCCTCTCCCCCTTCTGCAGTCTGTCTCAGATCCTTTTTGAGAGGAGAGAACCCTTCCCCACCATTGGAGGGACTGTGTCTAAGTAAGGATGGAAATTGGTCAAAATTCATTCTCTGTTTGCTCAGGCTGAAAAATCAACCCAGAGGAACATCTGGTTGATCTTGCTAAATCAGTTTTTCAAAACAAGCAAGGTTTCACATAACAACTGGCAAATAGGCAAGAGAATATAGAAAAACAAATTTTATGTCTACTATAAACCTTCACACAAAAGCGAAGTCAAGAGTAATGGGGTTAACACAGGGAGCATCTGAGTTTACTTTTTATTTTTTAAAATGCATCTAGGAAGATATCCATTAATTATTCTTTAAAACTGAGTTTAGTCAGTTTTCTACAGGGAGCAGGAAGATGTACTTTGGATTTTTTTGCTTGTATTTTCTCATATTCAGAGGTATGGCATCTTCAGCAAGGATGCAGTGAGTTGCTGATTCTGCTCCATCTCAGCTCTCATCTGTAACATGCATTGAGTCACCAGACAGTGCCCTTACTGGCAGACTTTGTAGGTCTATTAGGCTGATTTTTATAAACATTTAGATTGCAGGGAAAGCATACTAAACTCTTTGTTCTGGAGGTAGTCAATGTTTGGGAAGATATTTTTCTGTTGATGTAGGAGTAGAGTTAAAGAGGGAACTAGAGCAAACACTTCTGATGTGCACCTGATGGAGCCAGCAGGTTTGGAACAGAGGAATAAAGACCTGCATTAAATGTGCAGGGACACACCAACACAGCTCTTATTCTGTGAGTCACCTTTCAGAAACAAGCAAACAGTTGCAAGAAAAGGTTGGGTGCCAGCAACCTGATAAATCATGGAAGGGAATCCTGATTTTTGTTCAGGACTTTAACAGAAAATACTAAAGCCAGAGCTGAAACAAGGGTTGCATCTAATAAGAACATAAACATTTGCATCCAGTAGGTTTACAGTATATAATGCATTTTCTTAATTAGCAGGTGAAAGACTGTTGTTTGTTCTCTGAAACTTTCTCAGTCATTCAAAATGTTTCTTCAGTTCCTTTTTTCCGCTTTCAGAAACTAACCCTGTTCATATTGCTCAAAAACACTCAATGGAACAAGTACCACATTAATAAAAGACAAGCACTTTGCCCGGAATATCTTTCCAGTGCTTTTTGCTGTGCGCATTTCTCTAATTCAATGACCCACTTATAAATATCATAGTCAGAAATGGAGGGATGTAAAATCATACATTTAGATTCATCTATATGTAGCAAGGTGGACCTTAGGATTCTGATAAATGACTGAGTTCAAATGTGTGATGATATTGTAAACAATAAATAACCATTGGCTTTTCTGAGTTTGCCAAGGGGAATCTTGTTTTTATTTAGTCAGGATATGTTTTGCAATTGCAAACAATTATTCTAGGACAGGCAAAGTGCTTCTTCTCCCTTAAGAACAATAAGGCTGCAGGCTAAAATATTCCTCTCTTGAGAGACTCTTCCTCACTGCCTGTTGCTGAGTATACTTAAGAATAGGTAGAGAGAGGAAAAGAGGGACAGGAGGCTGGTGTGTGACTAAACCCTAAATGTCTCCCAAGAAATTGGTTTTATGTGTCATGGCAAACAGCAGTTTTGCTGTTAATTTGGTTCTTTCTATAGCTTTTGGGTAGAGTTGTGTGGAGGGAGGTAAAGCCTTTCCATAAATAATTTTGTTACTGTAGTGTTTGATTCTGATCTGCCATAGAATGAGAAATAAATGGGCTAAAATTATTTTTTGACGACAAGGGAATTTTGAACCCATGACAGACTGGTGGACTTTGGTAGGCTTTTGATGCCAAGGAGCTGCAAGGCTGGGAGGAGTGAGAAGAGATAAGCTTGACAGGAAATTGTAAACATGTTTTTGACAGAAACGTACAGGCTTTGAACCCCACCCCATGTCTATTCCAGACCGATGAAACTGAAGGGCTTCTGCAGAACTTTTGTAATTACAGAGGTTGTTAATGCTGACTAAATGGGGCATCTTTAGAATCAGCAGAAGTTATGAGATAACAGAAATACAAATAAAGATTTTGAATCTACTTTTTGTAGCTATATAATTAAATTATTTTGCTTATAGGTCACTGTGCAACAAAAAGTTGATTCGTTTTAGAATAATCTGATAAGATACTAGTAACTGCTTAGCTAAATTTTTGGTCACTGATTTTTCATCAGATATGGATCTAGTTGTATTTCCCTTCCCACCCCTCTTCCTGAGCCCACAGGCTGTATCCCATTATGTCACATCATGCTGGGTTACCTCCTACTTTAGCAACACATGCTATGATGTGACACCCTATAATTCACAGAGACAGGAACAAAGTACTCTAAACAGTAGAGTAGGACAGTTGCAGAGTGCTAGATGATGGCACTGGTTTTTAGCTTCCTGAATAAAAGTTGGATATCTCAGCAGATATGCAATGCTTAATGGGCTCAAATGTGAGGGTAATCAGTACCGTAAAGAACCTGGGGCCTGGAGTCTCAGCAGACCATGGAGCAGCTCAGCCTCCTCCAGTGAGTGCCACTGCAACTTCTACATGCGGCTTCAAGGTGCCTAAATGAATTCAAAGAGAAAGGGAAAAGTAGAGCAGAAATGCTATTCAACCCATGATATCAACCCAACTCCTCCTTCTTAGAGGAGTTGTTATTTGGAAATAACAACTTGATGAACAGCATGTTGATGACTGAGCTGTTTGTGCTTCTGTGGAGGTTGACATATGAAACATGCTCATTTGGTAGACTCAGAATAGTGATTATTCATTCCTTTTCTTGTGGTCAGGCTACTCTGCACTGTCCTGAGTAATAATCCTAGACCAACATCTGTTCCACAAGACTTGCAACCTGAGATTTAGATAGCATGGAATGAATTAATAAAGGGGCACTTACTGAAGTACAAAGACAAACTAACAAGTTAGAGCAGTTTTAATACCCAATAGTTCTCACCAGCTCAATCCTGCTAAAAAATGCTATCTTGCAGACTTTGTTGTTTCCAATACTCACCTTTACACAGTATATGGAAATCAGAGATTTTATTTTGCATAAGAGGTTTGTGTGACAGTCTAATTTGTCTGTAAGGAGCAGGAGTAGGTCCTAGGAAAGAATTATTGTCTGTTATGTTTCAGCCATGTCCAGCTTCTTCCCTCTTGTGTAAAAACCAGTGGATTTGCATTCAGCTAACTCAGAAACAACTTCTCCTCAGATGTCCATACTACAAAGAGCACATGGTCAGAACAGAGGAAGGGGGTCACTGATGAGGTTTCAGAAAAGTGAATAAAAGATTAATTAAAAATTAAGCAGAAAACACTGCACTGGCCTACAATGAGACTGTCTGGCAGATCATTACCTACCAAACAGTGATTTAGTGAAATCACATCATCTGGGTTCAGTTCTTGATGCTCATGCACACTTTAGGTTCATTTGCCTCATGTCCTTGTCTGAAAAATGAATACAATTAAAAAACTTGTGATTCTTTGTAATTTATGGTTCTGAGGTTTATTATAAGGACTGAAATCTTGTCCTATGCCAGGACAATCCAGCCTCACACTTAACCACTGAGCTGATTATTGCTGCTTTACTCTAACAGCAATAGTTGCCTTAATGTCAAGTAACATAAGGAGAGAAACAGAGAGTTGGTTGTGGTCCCAACTGTTCTGCCTCAGGCAGATAAAAAACATTAGTCTCTTTGATCAGGTAGATGTGTAAAACCAGTGTATCCACCCCTCAGGTTAATATTTTTTCACAAATGTTGTTTAATCAGGAAGAAGTTACATTCCATGCTCCAACTGTAGGTCAGTACCCAGCTACATAGAAAAGTAGCCAGGCTTTGTGAAAAACAAGGGCCAGGAAAGGACCTACTGCATTTACTTTGGCATTTGTCACTTTATATGAGATGATAGTATTACTGGATTAAACATATAACTTTCGTGGAGCAAGATTTTGCACTGTGTCCTGGACAAGTGGTCAAGTATAATGGATTTTAAAGCTTGGCATGTGTCATCGGAGTCCAGAGAGATTTATAGAATGTATGTAGAGTTAGAAATCTTGAGTCCATGTGAGACTAGTCAAATCCCATGGTCATGGCTGCACTACAAGGCATATCTTCCTCCTACTCCATCCACACCTGCATCTGGTTTTGCTTAATTGTGTATGAGTTTGAGATCTCTTTCAGAGAGGTGAGTCCATTTATTGATCGCAGTGGAAGGTTGCTTTTCCAACACAATGTAAGGATGAAATTCTCTGAAGTAAAAATAAAACATTCACAGTTTTAACAGGCAACTTTCATTTAATTATTTGGACAAAATCCGAGTCAGAATTCATAAGTACAGAGAAACCAAGTACCACTACCAAAGTATTTCAGATTTTGGGGTGTTTGATTCTTTTAAGAAGTAATCAACATTTTTTGCACTAGCCAACTACCCTATAGAAATTATAGCTTAGTGAAAAATTCACTTTTCCTTTAAAAATTCTCAGTCAGACACTTCAGTAAATCCATAACATGACAAAGCCTATAATGTCTGCAAATGCAATTTTCTTTCTTATAAACTGTTAAGGTCAGCAGTAGACTGCTACCTTGAATAATGGCCATATAGATCCTAAACAGTGTAAATTCTTATAATTAAAATTCTTCAGATTTTTAAAGACAGCAGAAAAATGTCATCCAATATTACTGCTTTTTTGTTGGTCCAATATGTTACATACGCTGTAAAATAAAGAAACAAAAATTCAAAGAAAACAATTTAATTTCCTTGAAAATCCGGTTAAAAAGAAGAAAGGTAAATAATTTAAATAGGTATTTTTAAAGTCCTGCTGTTACCAGATATTTCAAAATACAGTAGAGGATTTCAAAACATTATTATTTAATATGAATATGTACTTTTTCATTAGGATCTACTTTGATGAGCTAGAAAAGAGAAGAATAATGGAAGATAAACTGAAGTTCCTGTTTAAGGAACGAGAATTATAAAAAGAAAACAGACAAAATAATCTGCCAACTTCAAAAGCATTTCAAAGCATGAAATTCCTTTAGCTTGAGACATAATTCAATGACTAATGTTTAAGGATACAGATAGAGCTTTGAAATCTTGAGAAAATGGGAAAAAATGAGTTGTCTTTTTCTGTGACTAATGAAAATATGTCCACAAAGGGTTTCTAATTGTGATATCCCAGATGTTTGGGAGGTATGAACATGTCACATCTAGAAAACTTCTTAGCTTTCATTTACTTTTTTTTTCCTCTGGGTGTACATGCAGAAAAAAAACAAAACCACATTTTCAAAGGCCAGTTTTCTCAATAGCTCAGAAGTCTATTTAGAAATGAAGAAAAAAAAGTCTCTTGCTCTCTCAAAAGCGGAAGAGGAACCCATGCTGTGTAACTCTTCTGTTTCACTCAGTTTGTCTGCACTCTGAATTTGGTTCAGTTATGAGGGCTGCCCTGAGCTGTGTATTTGTTGATTTTTACTAGTGTTGACTTTGTAATTTCACTATACAGAGAAATCAGCTAGTGCCAGAAGACTAAGGAATCATGCAGTCAGTGTCGCATAGTGCTTTCATTCCATGTAAGCTGTCTCTCATTCCCCTCTTGAAGCAGGGAGAATGCTAAAATGATTAGTCTACACTATCACCTCTCTTCTATTTGTGTAAAGTTGAATGAGGTCAATCTCCTGTGCTATGAATTTACAAGACTAAAGCTCACATGATTGCCAGTGTTCAGCCCTTGCCAGATATTCATTATTCATAGCTCCTTGAAATTGCACAAGTTGAAAGCTCTTCCTTGGTCTGTGACCTCCTAGGTTCTTATTTCCTGTTAAGTGTTGAAATTAGCAAGAAAATATTGATAACAGAAAATCTGCTGGTGCCTCAGGTTTCTTTGCATGAGGCTAGGATGTTATCGGTCCTCTTCTAGGAGTCCCGCTGGAGGTTTAAAAGTCTGTTTTTATAGGCCTACTTGTGGCAAGGCATGAGTATAAAAAGAGTTGAAATCTTACTTGTAAATATAAGCCTCTTCTCATGGATGCCAAGAAAAGACAGAATATTTTATGAGGGATGCTATGGATTGCAATCGTTTCTTACAGACATGTGTACTCACTTCCATGTACAGCACCCTGTAGGCACCTAAATGCATGCATGCATTTAGGTAATACTGTTTCTTTAAAACAAGAATAAAGCCTGAAAAAGGAACTCTGTAGCTTAGTGTGTTTTCTGAACAAACACAGAAAGGCAGCAGGGAGGTAAATCATTCTTGCATGCTGAAGGGAAGTGTGGCATTACTTATGAATGACTGCATGCATGGGTGCCTGACTCCATGAATGAATCAGCCAGAATAAAACTGTGCAGCTCGAATGAGCACAGAAACTGCTCTGATTTTCATTTTCAAAGCTTAATCATAAATATTGTATATTCTGCAAGGCAAGGAAGGAAGCACAGTCAGACCTGGTTAATGTATTTTATTTCCAGGGGTAGATACATTGGGTCACTGTGGTAATCGGCCCTCTGAGATCACCTGTGGGCATACAGTCCCTGAAGTTCCAGCAGTGCAAACATTTCAAGCCAGGATGGGATTCAGTGACCTGATGGGTTGCATCACATACACATTCATTAAAAACAGCAATGCCACCGGGGAAAAATTATACCATGAACTATCAGTTATGCTATAGACTTTAAAAACCCAGGCATATTTGCTAAAAATTTAAATATTTCCATGCTGGTTTCCATTATTAAGTAAAAATAAACAGAGCCTTACAGGCTAACATTAATAAAGTTTACAGTGTGGCAAATGCCTCATGTCAGACCATCTAAAATGTCACCAGTGTATGACATTTTTGAGTTTTGAAAGATTTTGTAGGAAAGAGATTTGAAATTATGAAATATTGTCTACACTTAAGGACGGTGTCTGTGCTATGACTATTTTAACTCCATAAGCTACATATTGTAGAATCAAAAATCTCACTTTTTTTTTGGTTTAAAAAAAGAAATTAAAAAGCCAGCACCACATTTTGCCCTCTTTAGACCTCTGCTTCAAAAGCAGGCTACTGATTAACAAAGTAACAAAGATTACTATTGTAATAATTCTATTTCTCCAGTAAAAATAAACTTCCACTAATAACAATTCCAGAATTCCACTCAAATGCTTTTATTATTTTAGAAGTACCAAAACATTTTAGGACCTCAAGTCCCATTGCCAGCTCTCTGACTAGAAATTGATTTGTACTGATAGTGAGGTGCAGAACAGGGCAACTGTGCCCTGCCCTGCTTGCTGACCTGGGGGACTGAAAGAAGAGACACACAATGTAGGAAACTGAGATTAAGTACCCTGAAAAGTCTTAGGAAAATTGTTACAATAAGTTAACCTGCAATGTTACCCACGTCTAAAAACTACTCTAAGTCTTTTCTCCTCTGGAGTTAGAAATCCGTAAAAATGCAAATTATGCAGATACCCAGAACTGCAGCCTGTGCACAGCCAGGTTTCTGATTGCCCCTTAGGCTAAGGTTAGATCGACGGGGAGTAGTAGGAAATGCAGGTCTGCACCAGGAGACAAATTTCACTTTCTCTCCTCTCTGAACCAGTATGGTAGAATAAACAGCAGCTTCTTCACAGTTGCTTCCAACTGTAAGTGTGGAGATGTTTCTGGCCTTAGCTATTTTAGAAACGGAGTTTCCAGGTAAAATCTTGAATGGATTTTGAATGCACATTTTTGTATTTGCTGTTTTTCCTTTGACTTTCTCTGGCAGATCATAGAGTACAGTACCAATGTGTACAAATAATAATACAGGAATCGGTGTTCATACTTTCTTTTTTGTTTCACTCCCTCAGTTCAAAATCTTGGATCTGTTTTGCAGTGACTGTACCTCAGCAAAGAGCTCTTTCAGTGAAGAAGCCAGTCCTTTTAAAAAATGTTCACTTCTAAATAACTGAATGGGGTGAGTCATGTAGCAGGAAAAAGTTAAGAATCACAAACACTGACTCCGGTAATATGTTGCTTCTATTGGTAGAAATTTCTTTATGACCTTAAGACTTCCGTAGCAGCATAAATATTTTAAATGGTTGAAGCAATTCAAATAATCTTAGTTAGCTCAGGCATTAAAAATGCAGCAGTGAAGGAAGGGAAGCTTGCTGACAGCATTCAGGTTTAGATTTATAGTGGCAGTCATGACTGTGTCACTGCATGGTCATAAATTTCCAGGTGGATTTACAGCACAGCAGTCATGTGGCAGACGAAATGTGGAGAACCAAAACTGGAACCTCCAGAACCAAAATCATAACCCACAGTTTGAATTGTAGTACTGAAAATGTTTGGAATGAATCTTGCCAGGAGTTAGTGCAGCACCCAGATATTCCTCAAAGAAAGAGTTGCTAAAAATATTACAAATCATGCAGATTTAGTGTTTTTGAGTGTGCTAGCCACTCTTTGGTAAGTACTCAATTTCAAAGTAGAGGGTAGAGAAATTTGGACTGTATCTGAAATGCTGAATAAAATAGGATTGTTCTGGTGGAGTTTCTGGGAGTGGAGAGAGGCAAATGACTGCAAAATAATATCAAAGAAAAAAAATGCTTTATTTGGGGGCTTTTTGAGTTGAAAAAGTAAAATAACATAGGGACTGGCCTGAAGGCTATCAGAGAGGTGTTTTTGTAAGATGCAATTTGATATATATGTTGCACACATGCATAGGAATCAGAAAGAGTTGAGACTTTTAAGTAATGAATTTTAAAATACAAAAATAAACATGGCCCTCCTGAAGATCATGCAAGCTTTCTCCCAGACTGCTTTGCTTTCCTTTCTGTTTTTATATATTAATTTTCTATCTTATTTGAATTTGATGCTTTGAGGGTAAGACCATGTAAGAGATGTCATTATTATAGATAATTGAGTAGCAAACAGTGCTAAGAGCGAGTTTATTTGCAGGCTGTGCATGGAAAAAACACTTTAGGTCCAGATCAAATGTGGATTTGCCAACAAGCTAGACCTTGCTGCTCTGGATAGTTTTATGTCTTGGCTCAAGCACAGGCTTGGACATGGCCTCTTAGAGGAAGGTGGAAAGACACGTTTTGACCGTTGTGTTCCATGCCTTTGCAATTTGTATGCCATGACTTAGTGAGAAATGCCATTTTGTAACTCTTGTTGTGATGGCCATGGCCCTTGGACTCACATCATGGTCAATATTTGTTGAATGAAAGTCATTCATTGAAGTATTATGGATAGAGTATTCCACAAAGATCTTGCACAAGCAGTATTGGCAGATTAGAATACACTTTCGTGAAGAAAAGTACATTTTACTCAATACATGCTAGTCTGTCTCATTCTGATCTTTTCCCACAGAGAAAAGACACTTGAGCAAATGAAGAAGGTGCTGTAACTCACTCTCACTGCAGACAGACACCAAAGTTTACTCTTTGTTTACTCTAGTTTTCTGAATATTTAGAAGACTATTTGAATAATCCATCCATTCATCCTTTTCTTCAAGCTATTTCGATGTAGATGCTTGCTAGTGTCACTTTGAAACATTTTATTTTCCAAGGGAAGAACTGTCATTGTTTTTAATCTTTCTCATATACTAGCTTAATTAAATCCAATTGTTTTTTCTTTTGGTTGATACTACCTTATTTCCAATAGGAGTGTTACTGTCTAGATAATTTCAGTCACATTCCCAGTCAATGTCATTGCTAGACTCAGGGCTGTCCAGAATAGACCTTAAGACATGGCTGTTCCTTTTCTTTCACACACAGTATGACCTGAACTTCATGTAGGCCTGTTCACATGAAAAAATAGTTGGCAAGGTGAATCAGGGTGGAAAAATCTGGCCCTAAAGCTTAACTGAAAGACATATCAGATTAATTCTCCAAAGATAAATGAACAATGTTATCATTTTATTAAGACAAATACTACTTTGGTCTATAGAATAAACAAACTTCCTCTCAGTCATGTCATATGATATTCATGCTGAAATTCACTTGAAGAAGAGTGCATTCATTTCATAATAAATAACTGGTGGTTATACAACAGCTTTGACCACAAGGCCTTCCAAAGGCTATGTTGTGTTCCCTTCACAGTTACAAAAATAGTCCCCCTAAAATCCAGAAAAGAGTGAAGCTTAAGTTCAATAGTGTGAGAAGACTGAAAACAGGTGATAGGTTTTTCACAAATGAAAGGCCAGATTTATCCAAGATGCTATTTTTTTGCCCATTATTTGCTTGAAAAAAACACCCTTGATATGTCACACCACATAACTGACCAACAATCACATAAAAATTTGTTATTAGAGTTGTTTTAAAATTCAGGAGCTTCTGTCCTCCAGATCTTTGTTCACAAACTTCCTTTCCTGTGAAACGTCATGAAAAAACCCCAACAGTTTTAATCAACTCTTTTCTAAAATTTCTTTTTCCTGGGGACAAAAAAGAAAACAAGCAAAAGCAGGGAGAAACGCAGCACTTATCTGCTTTGCAATTGCAGAAATTCACTTCCACATATTGAAAAGGGTTTGAAGCTTAGGGAACTCTTGAACTGAATCTGTTTCTCAGAATCTGCAGAACAAGTTTGAGATCTTCTGCTTATTGAATTTATTGTTTGGACGAGTAGAAGCATATTCATGGAAAACATAAGTAAATAATTGAATTCTTATGGTAGCTACAATGAATAGTCATTCATCTGAAACTTCATCTGGGAAGTATGTTCATCATTCATTATTTCAGCATTGCCATTGCACAACCAGATAGCACAAAGTAAACCATATTGCTTAAATGACATGTTGCTTCCCACTTACAGCACACAGTGATTAATCCTGAAGCGCTCTCCTGGCAGATTATCTGCAGAGAGGGATATGTCCATCTAAATCAAGCAGTAAACCTCCAGAATTACAGGCAGACAGAGAGTTTACCTGAATGACTGGCAAACAGGAAAAAACCCTAATAATCACTGAAGGAATTTTTTGTACTACATTATGTGACATCACTTGTTCTTTCATCTGCAAGTCTTTAGCTAAATGTGAGCAAACTTAGCCCACATTCCCCATAAAATAGTTATCTTTTTGAAGCATGAAAGTCATTAGGCTAATACAGGTCAAACAGCTCTGTAACAGTGTATGGGTAGAGCTGAACCAAACAAAATTTTTAAAGAGTTTGAATTCAGCATGTTTGAAATCTTTCAAGGTGTGTTTAGAAAGCTGTAGACACCATTAAAATCTGGATATTTGTGTACTTGTGGAGGTCAGAGGTTGGACAATACTGCATTCCTCTTGCTAACACCAAGCTCAGTATGAATTTCCTATACAAAGTGGCTTTTTCATATACATGTAATGGGTTATCATACCTCAGCCGTGCTTTTTACCACATTAGTCTTCTTACACTTCATCATTTACACTTTGGCAAAATATGATTGAAATATCTGCTCTTTACATTCTAACAGTTCCATATAGTGTATCTGCTCAGAAAAATGAAGACTTAAGGCCTAGTCTCAGAGACGTGTTCCACATATACAGCATGCATAGGTCTTTAGGAACTTGAAGTGCAGAGGCATTCACAATCCTGGCAGATTCAGCCTGTGCCTTAACACATGTAATCCAAAATTCTACCTTCTAATTGAAGAGATTTCTAAAAATGTGTATTCCTTTTTCTGGTGCCAATATTTTACAAACATCTCTTTTCTTGCTTTTTCCAACAGTATCCTTTCCATTTTGGTTTGCAAATCTGTAGTAACAGTATTTCTGGAGAAAAAAAATAAACTGCTTTATTTCGCACTATTTAAATCTGAAGGGAGCTGTAATGACGTTGATGTTGGTGCTTATTTCAGGCATATCTGCAGAGGCAAACCTCCCTACTAGACATGTATAATCCTTTCTACAACAGATTTGTGCTGTAATGCTCAGAGACACTTCCTTCCTCTTTCCACATCCTCACCTCCTTCTTTTTACTTCCTTGTCCCTTAAATAATTAACAGGAAGAGGTCTGTCCTTTTAGAGGTCACTATCACTGATACCTTCCTATAAGAAGGTCTTAGAAATGGACCTTTCTTAAAACACACTGATAGCACTTGAATTCATTGTATTTTTGGGGAAGTTTTAATGTAGCAGAAGTCACAGACACCTGAGTAAATGATATTTCTCACAGATGAGCTTGTCTCCTCAAGTAACTCTGCTTAGTTGGACTGCCAATGTTCTTGTGGCCATCCCAGGAAAAAAAAAAAAAAAAGTAGTTTGTCTTCTCTTTTAGGTCTTGAGACTTTTTATATCTAGAATCTCATTAAATTAGCCTTAGTTTTTCTTTCCAAAAATGGAGCATGTTTGGGACTTTGAAGTCTTGACTGTCATTTAATTGATGGAAAACTTGCACTTTACTTCAATGGCCTTTGATTTATTCCCCATTTCTCTTCAATTCCTGTGCTATTAGAGATGCCAAATTTTAGCCTTTTAATTTTTAAAAAAATTTATTTTTTCCTCTTTTTTTGTGGATAAGGCTTTGTTTTTATGCCAATCGTCTCACCATAATGAATCTCCATCCCTCCCACTGGGAAAAAAAAAAAAAAAAAGCCAGCCTAGATTTGTGACCAGTCATTCAAAATCGATACCAGATTTTACTTTACATTTAACATGTGGACTTTGGGACATTGAGTCTGGGGGAGGAGGTGTGACAAACAGTGTTTAAAAACAGGTGGGTTTGTGTTTCGCTGAGACATATGTTGTTAGTCACCCAAGGAGTAAGGGAAAGCAGCAAAGGAGGGGAAGTTCAGCCCATATGGGAGGGTAAAAGGAAAATGGAAGAATTGAAATAAATTTAGTCAGTAGCATTGTATGGCAGTTTACAACCTGAATGCAAAGAACACAGCAAGCATTCAGTTACTTGATTTGGCTGAGAGTCAGTAAAAGGGATGTTACTTAGCGTTTTGAAGAATTTGGCAACAGAACAACTAACGTGAATGATGTTGCAAGGGAGGATAAAGTACTAGGACAAAGATTTCATGCAGATAATATTTGTCTCAAGACTTGAAAGATTTGGATATCTCCAATAGAAACATGAAGACACTAACAGGAAAGATCAAACACACTCAGTGAATTTTTATTACCTTATAAACATTAGGAAAGGTCTTTAGCCAGCTGTGCTGCTCATCTCTTTGGTAGATGAGAAGTAAAAAACCAAAATTTAAATTTTTTTAATCTTGAAAAATTCCACCTTAAAGTACTCTCTGAAATCTAGTATCTACACAAGTTTTTTTCAGTTTCCAGCTGCTGCAGATCATTTACCACATCCTTAAACACTGCTGCAGACTCATTGCTGCCTGACCCTGATTTCCCATTGAGCTCTGACTAAACTGCTCCCCCTGAGTCCTTCTTCCAGCAGCTCAAGTGGACACATGTACTCACTGGGGCTCTATAATTTTAGTGAAATCAGTTAGGTGTAGTATTAACCTCCAGAAGTTAGGATTTTGGTATTAGAGGTCCTCAAGGGACCCTTATATCTTCTACCTCCCCAATACAACAAACCGATAAAGACTGGATATGGCCATGGTTTAGTTGATAAGGTGGTGTTAGGTTGGACTTGATGATCTCAGAGATATTTTCCAATCTAGTTAATTCTGTGATTCTGATACATTATCCATGCCTCTGTAATGAAACCACTGCATTCTTCTTACTGCTTAAGGAAAATACGATCAGGCTTCAACTGCACTTTGGCTAAATCAATTTCCTCATAGCTCAAATCCCCATCTGGAAAATGAGGTTTACTCCCTTCCTCTTACACATTGATAACCCTGTCAATTTGTGTAATAAGTGTTTAATTTTCACATGCTGTCTGTAGACAACATGATGGTGCCCTGTTCCACACAAGTGAGGGCAGATGGAACTTCCTCAAAGGCAAAGAGAAAGTGTCAACAATAATAATAATACTAAAGATCTCATTTTCAAAGCAAAACACCATTCTAACACTGAAAAAGACCTAAACACACTTGCAGAGTCTACCAAAAGTAAGTATTATATGTTTGGTTTTTCGCAATCTGCTGGAGGCAGGGGATAAGAAACAACACTGTATTTTTTGTAAGAAATCTTGAAATTTATGTAAATTTCAGCATTTTCAGCAGCTGTCTGTAATGATCCTGATGTGTTCAGTTATGGTAAATGTGGTGGAGTGTTGCATGTGCCAGATTGGCAGTGACATCATGGAGAGATATGGTGCAGTGCCTGCCACTATTCCCTCAGATTCTTCTGGTCTGAGCCTGACTTTGTTTGCAGCAACTCCTACTCATTTTCCTCCCATAGGAAGCAAGAAGAGGGGAATAACTTCTTAAATAAAGTGTTCTGTAAACACTAATTGCCTTCATTTTAGAGTTATGAGACTTTAAAAAGAGGCTTGGGGCATCATGTTGCCCATGTTCTGAAAGGTAATATAGAACTAAAATGTCTTAATATTCTAAAGAACAGTTTGAAAACCAGAAAGATATGATCCAGAAAAATCTTTTTCAAGTATTGGCACTTCATTCCTCTACACTTGCATGCCAGGTACACTTTTTGCTTGTACATGAGCACCCCAGAGCAGTGCCATACTTTCATGAGCAATTTATTAAGGGTTTTCTAAGTTACACACTGGCATTTTTTGAGATGTTTTGTTCATGATTCCCTGAGTTTCGCATGAGGGGAAATCAGGTGTAGCACAGAGAGATTGGCCACATGGGATGGATGCTCTGAAGTCTGCTTTCATTTAGGAACAAAAGACAGGCTGAAGTTAGGAGGGAGGAAATACATATTGCATCTGTGCCAAATATCTAACACATAACATTAACACTGGCAAAAGAGGAAAGGCAGTTTAAATGTGGGGAGGCATCTCTAGGGAAAAGGCACATTAAAAAGAATAAGAGGAACCCCAGATGAGTCTGGTTTTGATTTGAAGGCCCATAGCATAGCAGCCTGCTGAGAGGAACTGAAAAAGTCTCTTTTGTAACAACAGCAGCTTTGAGTGTTGCATAATGAACTGAGAAGCATCCTGGGACATCCACGAGACTTCTGTGGATAAATATAGAGGAGGTGTAGGCAACTGTTGAACTGCTCACAGCATATGGACAGAATGAAAGGTTTTGATGCTTAGGCTATTAACCTGTTGATAATAACTATTTTCTGGGATCTGGGAATTTGTGATGGTGGTGGGGACAGGGGACTACTTCTTTGATGCAGGGTTTTATACTAACAAGAACTCTTCTTCATCTCATTACCTCACAGGCCCAGGTAACAGAAGGGACTTGAGGCTGGATGGGCAGGTACAAGGCCTGTGTAGGGGTATTTCTTGCTCTGAGAACTCCTTTCTGTTAAGAAGGTAGAAGTGAAACTTTCCTTAAAGTTATTCCATTTTATGCCTGTAAGTTATTTGCATTAGGAAAAACAGAATAAGAAAGAAGAAAACTCAGCCAATTTGAAAGGAAAAATCCATGTACACACACACACACAGAGTTAAAAATATTTGCTTTGGTAAATAGTTGTACAAAAGTATCTAAATTGCCTTAACAATGAATAGTAGTCCCTATGTCCCTCAGTGGTTGGATGTTTTGAATAAGGGTAACGATATTAGTATTTCTGGTCTTAATTGGGCTTTATTCAGCTTAGGGAGTAAAATTACAAGGCCAAATTCTGCCCTCATTCAATTTAATGAAGCCTTACTGAATATGTTCAGAGGTACTGAAGCCTAACGGGGAAATTAGTGTCGCTGATGCCCCACAGTACTGATTCCATATATCATCATCTAAGACAGGCTTATTCTGCTGTATTTCATGGACAACAAACACGTTGCAAGGATTCCTGCTAGGGATTACCTCCTGCATTCCCAAGGGTCTTCCAAGGTTCACAACCCAGGGAGAATTTCGAGATGACTTTACTGAATGGTTTTTTCCAATGGTTCCCATGGAGACATGTGGGTTGGTGTCTATGTAGAGAGTGCAGCAAGCAGGCATTACAGTCCTTTACAATTAGGACTATCTTGGCAGAGAAGTTTTCTATCCTAAAGCTTGAGAAGTGATGCAAATTATTATTTTACTGTAAATCTCCTGGAATACTATAATTTGAGGCTTGTGAGAGGTGGCAGGAATTTATTTATGCTCATTTGTGACAATGAGGGACTGTTTGATGTCAGTGGGAGCAGAACAAAATTCAGAAATATTGAAAGTTGTTGGGCAGCACAACCTTGGAGTATTCAGCCCACAAAGCTCATTGCTTAGATTTAATTCATATAGAAACAGAACAAATTACTGCATATTTTCTATTTTGAGACAAAAAGAATGCTCTATAACCTTTCAGGCTGTGTCTAATTGGCCTCAGGGCTGATTACTAGTCCTGGGGCAGTCACACGGACTGGCTCATGTCCTGCCCCTTCTATAGCAACATTGTCTTGAAGATAACTGGCAGCAGAGAGCAAATAATAAAAGAGTCTGGACAATCAGAGCTCCAGTGTTCAAGCATCTTCCCAGGCTTTCTGTTACTTGGCACTGAAGACATATCCTCAAAGTTCATTGCAGAACTCTTTTCTGTAATTATATGAAAATAATCATTTGTTATAAAGAGTTGCTAAGAGAAATGGACAGGCTTATTAGAGTAAATCTCTTTCAATGAATATGCGGTAAGAGGAGTGAGGGGGGGCAAACATTTTGTTATTTAGGGATTGAGAGAAAAATACTTTCAAACTTCTGCTTAACAAGATTTTAAGGTCTTCCAGCTCCTCTATTCTATTGATTCAGACCAAGTGCACATAACCTATGAAAGTTTCAACAGAGTCTACATGAAATAGCTTGTGGTGTTATGGACTGGTGCCCATCCCCTAGGGTCCAGAGGCACAATCAAAAATCTATAGCTTTGCTCACATGGAAATATTCCAAAGCACAAATGGCTTTGCAATCCAAGGACCCTAAAACGTGTTTATTGAGGAATGATAACTGAGCAGCTTGTAATGCTGATGTCTATGTATATCCCTAGTGCCTATCTCACGAGCTCTGTTCTATATCCGACTGAGCATATGAAGCCAGGTAGTTAAATTGGAAATTGTCACTCATATGCTTTGTAATATTGGCATAGGAGCAGAGTGAAGAAGAAAAACAGACATATGAACACTGTGCACATTTCCTTTTCACAGAGAGAATTTTGAGCATGAATTACAAGCAGAGTGTAGTGAGTGAACCATGGAGATAAGAAACATAGTCTAGTTGCATAAACATCAGAGGCTTCCCTTGATTAAGTGCTCTGGAACACTGGGGTCATTTAAAAGAAATTAAGAACATGAAAGAGCTATCCTATACTTAAATCAGCTCTACCCCGATGAAAAGACAATTCATTAAAAATAAATTATTTTCTATAGCCTTTTTCTCCTGCTCTAGAGGAAAAAAAGTCAAGCAAGTTGTGGCTTGACTTTTAGAAGGCTTGTTGTCAAGCATACTATTTATTGTAAGTATAGATATTTTTCATTTCTGCACAAAGTTATAGATGCACTTTTATGAAATGGAACTTGCAATCTTTCCTCATCATAAAACCCCTTTACTTTGGTATAAATTATCTTCCTGCTTATATAATGTACTAAAACCTTAATACCAGGCAGCTTTCTGAAGTAATTAGGTAGTACTTAATCACTTTGTCAACTCTCTTCTTACCCACAGACAACCACAGTATTTAAATTCATTATCTAAACCGGGCATGCTGCTACTGAGATCTTTCTATCTTTACTTCAGAGCAGTTTTAATTTCCTCTTAAGAATCACTCCTCACCTAACCTGGAAAAAATAACTGCACCGATGATGGGCTATTATTACTTATTGATTACTAATTAATAAGTAATTATTCATGACAAAACTGATTTGACTTAATCACATCTAATGATTCGATGAACTGAATACACAAACTTGTGGTTTCTAAGAGGAGCAGCAGAAGAACTGGGTAACATTTGTGGCACAGTCTGAGCCACCATAGATTCTGCATGTGCAGCACCAAATGAAGCCCCTAGTGCCAAGCCCCTTGATTTGGAACTCCAGCGACAGAAGAGTTTCTTTGTGACTCTAGAGCTTATGACAGCATCAGTCCTTTAATTCCTTCCTGGGAAGTTTTTCTCCTCATTACTCTACGACAAAAGACAAAAAGTGGTGAAAAATGTAGTAAAGTTTTTTAAGCTCCACACATACATAAAGGCATGATTTGAAATGTTAAATTTGCCAATTATTTTGAGGGTTTGTAGCTCTTAGACAGTAAATGATTTGACAGACTGGGATGGAATTAGTTTTGGAAGCCATATAAAAAAGTAAAATGAAGACTCAGTACAGGAAGATCACTCAATCACAGAATACGTTGAGCAGGATGGGACACTCAAGGATCCTTGAGTCCAACTCCTGGTCTTGCACAGGAAGGTCTAAGAGTCACACCACGCGCCTGAGAGCATCATGCAAACACTTCTTGAACTTAGTCAGTCTTAGTGCTGTGACCACTCCCCCAGGGAGGCTGTTCCAGTGCCCAACCACCCTCTGGGTGAAGAACCTTTGCATAATATCCTAACTAAACTGCCCTGACACAGCTTCAGGCCATTCCCTCAGGTCCTGTCACTGGTCACCACAGAGGAAAAATCAGTGCCTCCTCCTCGTCCCCTCATAAAAAAATTGTAACCCCAATGAGGTGTCTCCTCAGTCTTCTCCAGGCTGAACAGACAGAGTGACTTCAGCTGCTTCTCATACAGCTCAAGGCTCTTCACTGTCTTCATTGCCCTCCTTTGGATGCTCTCTGATATTTTAATATCTTTCTTATGTTGTGGCACCCAAAACTTCTTGCAATATGAGGCTGCACCAGTGCAGAGGAGAGAGGGACAAGATCTTTTAAAACATGTGGGTGTTATTAATTTCACCTCTGAATATTTTTTATCCCCTTTGAGACCAAAATAGTTGGTATGCCTTTGAAAATTGAAGAGATGGTGCTGTGAAATAGCATTAGTAATGTATTTTGAGAAAGTCAGTAAAGTAACTTTTCAGGAGCAAAGGAGGAAAGAAAGAGAAGGCAGATCTGATAAGATTGCAGTGCATACCAGTGACAACTAGAGCAGCTCTGCACCAAGATGAGAGGGAAATAGCTGCACTGATAAAAAGGAAATATTTGGTCACTGTCAGCTTCTCCAGAGCATCTACTAGCACAACAGACCTAATGAGTAAATCCACATTGGCAGCATGAGTCATTTCTCTCAGCTGCACGAACAGAGCTTAAAGACTATGCACTAGGCATCCCAGCCTCTCCTATTCAAAGCAGCAGAGAATATTTTAAAGAAGCTGAATGGAATAATTATCTGACTGTGAAATAACACTCAAGGGGCTGGTATCTAGCAGGGTAAATTTCAAATCAACACCAGATAACCCATACAGAGAGGATGTTTGAATAAGAGCCACACAGCCTTTGGAAAAGAAGCCAGGAGGTCACCTGGCCTCTATTCAGGCTGTGGCTCAGCTACTGAGATGTCTTGTGCAATTGCAACTATCATTGTGGTGGTGAGACTTTGGCTGGAGCAGATGTTAAAGAAGAACCCTGAACTGTTATAGAAAAGGGTGGTTGGCCTAGTTGTGGAAAACATGGCAGACCTTC
Source organism: Sterrhoptilus dennistouni (assembly GCA_013397095.1). Taxonomy (NCBI): domain Eukaryota; kingdom Metazoa; phylum Chordata; class Aves; order Passeriformes; family Zosteropidae; genus Sterrhoptilus; species Sterrhoptilus dennistouni. Next base: position 368,875 of record VWZU01017400.1, on the reverse strand, counting down.
AAATAAATATGGAATTTACATAAAAGAGAACTAGCCATATAGAATTAAGATACTTTTTAGATGTTTTACAAGGATGGTATTAACAAGGTAAAGACCATCTTTTTACTTTACTTTTTTCCACTCTCTCATTTTATTTGTTTTTGAGAAAGTGTTTGACAGCTTAGTTGAACCTACTACTAAAACCCAACTAAACCCAACACTTGGAGTGATTGAAGGATCATATTTTAACAACTTTCAGAAAGACAGAAATGCTGAAAAAGTGCTGGAGTAGGAATTGGCTTAGTCTGACTTCATGGTATCCTGGGCCTGGCCTGGCCAAGTTTGAAAATGATGCTGAAGCTACTCTTTATTTTTTGTTTATGTGTTTGCTTGTTTAAGTAAATGCAGTGTTAGGAATAGTTTGCAAGGAATCCAGAAAATTCTAGTATTAATCCACACAGATGACTCAGAAAAGCATCTGTTACTTGGAGAAGGCTACATGCAGGTGAAAGCAAAGAAGTTGAGATTGTTCATATTTTTTCAGGCATTTGTCGAACCATGTTATACCTGATTCAGGATGCCTAAAGTAAATGGATCTTGTTCATAATGTCTGAGGCATTGTTTTCATGTCTTACATAGTACTAACTTTATAAAAATTGGTCCATGTACCAGGTTCAACCTGCACAAACAGTTTTTCCCTAATGGAGGCTTATCTTTTTGGGCTTTTCAACCACCTTTATGTTTTCACACATTTTCAAAATACTCCAGATCTACTCCTTATTTGTATGAAACTGATTAAAAATGGAAGGGTCCTGGATTTAAGATGCATGCCTAATTCTGTCTACTAATAGGAAATCTTACGCTATGAGACACAGAAAAGGAGTTTTGGAGTCAGACTTAGACCTAAAAACTGAAAACTGTTTTTTGCAAGCTTAGTTCATGGTCTGAACATGTCCTTTTTTTCCTCAAATATGCAATTGGATCTATCCAGACCAGACTCTTATGAATCTGGTCTGGTCTGGTGACCTCCATTAATTTTACCAAAGCAGAAATTCAGTTTGGGTTGAGCTTCAGCAAAATATTTTAAAGGAGATTTTTATGGAAAGTATTTGATTCACTTTAATAACCTATCAAACAGGAACCATAGCCTTTTCTCTAACAGATCCTTTACTACTGTATAATTTCATTCAGAAACTTAAATTATTTTGAGCAACAATGATTAAAGAACATTTTACATAAGGCCCATGTGGCACATGTTAGCGTGCTGTAAAATAATTAGCAGGAAGCAACTAAATACTTAAGAGAATTGTATGAAATAGATCAGAAAAAGTTATCAGGCTAAATTCATCCCCAGTGTAATTTCACTGACTTCATTCTAGACAAAGATTTGAAGTAAGCACCTCATCATACTGTGCACATGCTGGGAAGTGTCACTTTTAAGATGACCTGTTATACATTGACCAACTCCTAGGCTCTGCGCTGAGTTAGATCTTGCTGTCTTCTGTCAGGTTTGTCCAGATTAGTGACAGTGTGGGTGTGTGTGGCCTTACTTGTGAACAAAAGATGTCACTTTCTTATTATCAGAAAATGGAGGAAATTTTAGAAGGGTGTTATGCAGCCTTTTTGGGTTTCTGGGAGTCTTTAGTAAGCAACGGCAGTGCATGTGTGTATCTGTATGTGCATGCCAAGGTATATTTAGACATCAACTCTGAGAGCATTTCCTCTCATTGATTAATCTATTGACTCAAGTGGTCTGCTTAATTGTATTTATTTGTTTTATCTAGTCAAATGCACTCAATGAAAACATTTTCCTGACAGGGAAAAAAAAAAAAAGGAAAAAGCATTTAAAGCAAGTATCTAGTATATTTAGTATTTAGTTTAATGCTAGTTAATAATTTGTTTAAGCTGCCTCAAAGAATGCCCAGCAATTTGCTTTTTTGTATTCTTCTGTTAGGGCACATTAGGACTGGGTGTTTCTCATCACACCATAGAGTCTGTGATCAAATTCTGAAACACTCAATTGCAAAACAGACACAGGAAACGTTTCTGTTGAAAGGCTGAGAGGGGGTGAGGAAAATGCTGGGTCTGGGGAAAAGCACAGATTGATAGAAAAGCAATAAATAATCCTTTTTTAATATACATTTCAGCCAAAATGGTTTTTTTTTCAGTCAGTGAAAGGAACTCTTCTCTTATTTTCCAATGCATGGCAGTAGGCAGTGGAGATCAATAAACACGGGGGCTCATGCAGTCATCTGTAAGGATCATCTGTAAATCCCTCTACCCTCTTTTCTACTTGACCTTCTACCACTCAATCCAAGCCAATTTTCCAGATTTTTAATGAGATTATTAATATCAGATCCTAACTGCTGCTGATGATTGAATAAAGAAAAAACCCCATTGGTTATGTTGATGCATTAACCTTCTACTTTGAGACTCCCTTTCCCCATTTCCCTCCCCCACACACTGCTGAACCCCTGCTCCTCCAGCCTCCTCTGCCACTATCCATGGGGATCTTGCATAAACCATGGCCCAGCCCCAGTCTGGAGCTGCTCACAGTGAATCATAAAGATGCCTCACTTTAGTATGAACACACATCCATAGTGAACATGTGTGTTACGTCCTAAAATGCATCCTAACTGGCATATTCATTATGCATATCAACACTACCCCAAACATCTCCATGTTAGTTTAGGGATTTACTTGCGAATCATTATGGTAATACTTTACTGGGCTTTTTCCCCACATATTTGAACATGTTGCATACTCTGGATGTGAGATTACATTTCTGCAGCTGGGTAACTGTGCTCCAAGATTACAAGCACCTTCATATGAAACACAGACCCTTCTTTTACTTTGCCCTATATGACTTCTTTCTTCTCTCCCCCACAGAAAACAAACCCAAAAATTTCTATCCTGCTGCTTACAAATAAAACCAATTTATTTAGCTGATAAAGAACTTGAAAATAAAAGGGCATGTGTCCCATCTGAAGATCTCTGTATTATGTGTGAGCAGGAAAAAAGATATCTTTCACATGCAGCCATAACTGTGTCTCTGACATTTGATAAGGGAGAGAGATATCTGTTTGTGTGCAGAATTCTAAAGCCTTTTAATGATCAAAGAGCAATCCTGATTTTATCTTCTAGTACTTCCTCAGTGGTGATAAGATTAATTCTTTGAATGTTGCATTAGACTGTTCTACCCATAAATAGATGTGTAAAATTACAAACATGCAAGACTTGAAAAGGAATGAAGAGAATTACTTCGGCAGGCAAAAGCAGAACATATTTAAATATGTATATATTTTTTTCTCTCTAATTTTGAATCTTCATTACATTTTAAAAATAAAAACATGTAAAATGACAAAATTATTGCTTACATACAAGCCAAGAACTGCTTGATCTTTTTCTTTTTGTATCTTCCTTCTCTTTCATCAATGGAATGCCATGCTGATTTCAAGGTTTTCTGACATCTATTCTCTATCCTACTGCTAATTCTGTCTGCCTTCTGCTTGATAGATGGGATGTTGGATGTGAGCCCTTCCCTGAAGGAACTCAGTTGGCACTTACAAGGACGGCTGTCCCCAGCAGATCAATTCTGGAATGTTGCAGGGGATTCCTTTCCAGAAGTCAAGTGTGACGCTGGAAATGCTAGCAGCTATTAATACTGTCTGTATTTTTATGATGAAAAATTGAGAGATGCAAAACTTTAAGACCCATTCCAAAGTGTGATTGTGGATGTTGGTGTGAGACCAAGTTGGTGACTTGAATCTAGAAAAACTGACCCTGTTAGTTTTAGTAGACATAATGACACCTGAAACTGATGTTTTACTTAGACATAGTAAGGCATGAAACTCAAGTCTGATATAATTTTCCTTGAGGAAAAATAACTTTGTTAGTAGTGCATGGTGTAAAACACAAAATGTTTATTCTGTTTCATACAGGCAAAAGTTAAAATCAGTAACCTTTATGATCTCACTAACCTTCCTGTAGGGTTATATGACTGAATTATTTACAAGATAGCTTTAGGTGTCTTTTCCTGAAATAAATTCAGATTTTGCATGTATAGTAATACAGTTGTAGAAGTGAAAAATTATTCACAAATGGATTGGTATGCACAGTGTAAGATCTGAAAATCTGAAAATTGGTATGCTGGTCTGCTTTTCAGCAGAGTTATTTTGGCAGCTGCATGAAGTGTCTGTTCTAGAAAGCACAACATTTACCTTACACTCTAATGATTCTTACATTCCTGCCATTTTTGTCCCCACAGTATCACATCAAAGATGCTGGTGGCATTTTGGGTGTCAGGGTAAATACAGTATTTACTAACTAGAGCTATTCCTAGAGACATGTAGCCAGAGGGTAGGGAATTACAGGCCTGTTCTATACTTGGATGGGAGATCATGAGGAAAACTAGATATAGGATGAATATTTATTCACAGGAATTAGGCAGAAACATTGCACCTAATTCCATTGTTGCTGCTGATCTGAGAGAACAGGAAAGAGACGAAAATAATGCCAGAGATTACTAGTGGGTTCAGGGTTCCTTATTAAAAGATATCACAACTTTAAGTCCTGGTTTTACAGAAGTAGATAAATGTGGGAGGGAAAGATATTGAGGAAACTGAAATGCATTATGATTAAGTTACTTTTGGAAGCAGAAGAACAGTCAGAGCACGGATTATAGTCAAAATCTTCACATGCCTGAGTGAACAACAATTTCATTAGCCTGTGCTGCCACCTCATCAAGTACATCCAATGCACTTCATCATCTAACTCCCTGTTTAGTAGCCGTAGCATGGGGGTTGATCGTGGCAATTCCACTCTGTAATACTACTTGTTTTTATCTTAAAACCAGAGGAATAAGGAGGCAGAAACCATTCAGTTCCACCAGCTTTTAAAATTATAATCAGCTCTGAAACAAAGCTATTTTCTTGGTTTTGTTGCTAGTTCTTCTGGACTCCAACTGCTCAGTGTTCATCACTACCAGCCCTTGTTGCTCCTTTCCTTAAGAATCATGTGGATCACACTCCCATTCTAGAGGGCTTCTCTTCCTGTTTTTTCTTCTCTCTTCTGTACAGACTTGGAAGTCTCCACTCCTGGGAAAGGACAAGGGTATCAGAGAGGCAAAAGAAAACAGCAAGTTGTTCCAGATGAGTAACCTGTGCAACCCTTTGGCCAATGTTTGATGCATCAAAGACCTTTCGTGGTTTAACCTTTTCATACACCCTTGGTCAAAACAGATACAAGTCAGTTGATGGCAGTTTAAAAATGAGCCAGTCATATTGGAAGAGGGTGAAGAACCATTCAGAGCTAGAAAGGTTGAGTTGTAGTAAGGATGAGGAAGGACAAATAATAGTTTACTGAAAAGGAGTTTAAGAGATGCCTGAGTTACTGACTACTAGAACTGGCATGGAATAATATTGTTGAACTTACTAGATAAAAATGTAACATGAATGGATGTTCAGCTTGAGCTGAACAAATTCAACCTGAAAAGCAAGCACATTTTTTAACCATGAGTATGAAGTTAACCTTCAAAAGAGGTTCTCCTTCCAGGAGAAGCAATAAGTTATGTACTCTGGATGTCTTTGTGGAAGATCAAATTTTAATCAAGCCCAAATTATTGACCTAGGTACAGGTAAAATATAATGGCCCGTGATATGTGACCCTGGAGCTCTGCCTAACACCAGACACATGATTAAAAACATCATATGAGTCTGTGATTAAGTAATGGATTCCTGGGCCCAACAAGTTAATCTGTGAGGCGGGATCTTGGCTGTATAACCTGCTAGATGGCTTTGGGAAATTGACCTTGTTCCTTTCTGTGTCTTTTACATTAATAGGTCCTGGGGACAGAGAAGTGCAGAAGACAAGATCCTACTTAGATGCAAGCTGTGGCTGCTATATCTCACAAATTCCTCTTTTTACACTTTTCTACTATTTCCCCACATTGCACAGGGCTCTTCATCCTGATGTCATCCTTGTCCTCTGGGTAGTACATAGCATAGTAGTCTAGATACACTCTTAAGAGGCAAGTACAGATGTCTGAGTCTTGGGTTTAGACAAAGCTTCACATCAAGTCCCTGGTTCTCTCAATGACTGTACTGACCAATAAGTAATCATGTACAAATGGATATTGCTATCAGCATTTTTTGTTGTTGTTGTTTTTATTAATGAAGTGGTGAGTTCCAGACTGAGATTAAAGTACCTGCCTCTATGGACCCTTTACAGTCAGGGTACATCTAATCAGCACATTCTCACTGGAGCTGAGAGTGATATTCAGCTTACCAGCCTTTAGGGATGCAATTCAATTGCCCACACAAACCCATTTAGGATCCTCAGAACACCTGAATATCTGCAGAAGGCTGGTAGAAATGACCTATAACTTATAGGACATCCTCAACTCCTGATGTGGCAGCTAGAAGCCAGGAAGGAATATCCCACAACAACCAAAATAGCATTAGACTTCTAAATCTGGGCAGCTGTAGCAGTTTAGGGCAAATGTGGGAGGAAACCCCCTAAGGAGCCCTCTCTCCCCTCCTCCAGCTGGTTTGGAAAGAAAACCTCCTCAGAAAGAAGTGGAAAGAACTCTGTTTTTTAAACAGGCAAAGCACTCCCCAGCACAATAAAGTTAACAATACCCGATGACAAGAACTTCGTGCCACTCTGGGGAGATGACAGATATGGAAAAGAAGTCCCTCCTGTAGGTGGTTGCTCTGCCTCAGTCCCTCTGGCACTGGGAAACGTTGCTGCACGGATTTTGGTGGGTTCCAAGTGTAAGCCCCCACAGTGCTCCCCCGGCTCCTCGGTCCAGAGAGACTTTTAACAGTTACAAGGGAAGGCGGAAAAAAGGGGAAAAAAAAAAAAAAAAAAAAAAAAAAAAAAANCTAACTACTAAAAAAAAAGGGATGAAAAAACCTAAGAACTCTCTGTCCCATGCTGTGTGTTGCTGACTCCAACTCTCAAGGCCAGCTGGCGGAGGAGAGTTTCTGAAAACAAACTGCCTCTCCCTTCCCCCTACTCCCAGATCCAACACAAACCCAACAGGCTACTGGGGATACAAACATCACCCTAGGACAGCAGCTCAATCCATCCCAGGGTGTCACTCTATTGCCTGTCTAGATGTCTGATGAGTGTGATGAGAGTTTTGACACACAAGTCGACACTCACATTTTGGGGTCTTAATCTGAAGCTGAATGTTACTCAGACTAACTATAGTCTTGGTGCTCCATGTTGAGATCACTGGTTTAAGTCCCTGCAGCATGTACAAGCTCAGGGGTCACAGGTTTTGCCTAGATGCTAGACTGAATGCTAAGCTCATCATGCACGTGTAACTGCACCCAAAGACCTTATGAGAGCCCCAAAGTTCAGATTGGAGTTCCCCTATGAGTTGTAAACATGACTGATGTAAGCCAGTGCCATCAGGAAGACTTTCCAGAACTGCTGTTTAGGGTCAGTATGCCTAAACTATTCTGCCATCCTAATGTGGATCATTTGCATCTTGTCCTAAAAGTCTTATTTATCACTTTGACATTATATAAAAATATATGTATGGCATGGCTTAACTAAGAATATACATATGATAGGTAACAAACCAATGTTAAGACCATCATCTATGATGAGGAGAAAACCATTTCTACCACCAATGAAGAAGAGAGATTTTCTTAAAGCCTGTAAGGCAAAGGAAAGTTTTTTTAGTCACTGTCCTACTCTTAAGAATGCCTAACAGTATCTTTAATGAAAACTACTTTTGAAAGTCTGTAACAACTATGGAGTCCTTTTCATCACTATACTAAGGTGAGAGAATAGAATTGAACATTTGTAAGAAAAGTTTTCATTTCAGTCAAGGAAGGATCACTGAGGCAGATAAACTGGCTAAGGAATGATTACTGACACTAACTTTCTCACCACAATAAAAACTGAAGAGTGTGTGTCTCCCATTGCAGACAGTTTTATTTGATATAATATCTATTACACAGTGACTGATGAAGTGAACAGAGAAAGCAATTGTCACAAAGCCAACTGGGAAGAGAGCTAGCAGAAAACAAGAAGGAAAAATGGCAATAATTTTAAGCCAGAAAATTAACATTTCTAATATCCTACCCACTAAGTCCTTTCTTTTCTTCCTTCACTGGTGCAGCTGATCCTGCTCTGCTAAAATTCTTGGTGAAATACATATACCAGCTCAATTAGTTCTATCCACGTTGAAAGCCCCAGTGAAGAAAAATATTGTTCAAAAAAATGTAGCAAAAGCAGATTTATTTGGCCCATGCTACAATGAGGAAGATGAGTCCTTGGTTTGCTGCCCTACCCCTCTTGGCATTATTGCTGCCATGCACGTTGTCCCTGTGGAGCACAGGCAGAGCCCTGTGTGCCTCCCACAGCACTGAAACCTTGCCCTTCAGCAGCAGGGCTGCAGTGCTTGCATCACATGCAGTAGCACCACACGGCTTCATCCACATTATGCTTCTTCAGGGCAGTTTTGTTGAAGATTTGTCCTGTATGTATTAGGGGAGGAACCCAGAAGGAACTGACTAAATGGGTGTGATGTGGTTAGTGGATCCAAACCCATTTCCTATTTTACTTACCTGAAGTGATTCCTTGCCTCTTGCCAGCAAAAACACCTTGCCCGGGAAGCAAGGTCTCAGCCCCAGGAATAAACATTGTGTCTCAAGGAGATTCTCCCCTTTTTTTCTGGGCTGTTTAGAGGAAAAATACCTCTCAGACAGGATTCATTTTCGCTTCCAGGATATGGCTGCAAGAAAGGTGTAGCAGAGCACTGCAGTAGGAGAGATGGACACAACACGCTCTTTGTTTCTAGAACAATGCAGCCTTTTTCTGACTTGAGCAAACATTTTACACAGCAATACTATCCTTGGCAGTACTACAGAGTTCCAAGCTTCCACGGTCTAGGAAGGTAGATTAGGTTTCTCACCTGATTCATAACTCCAGTGGCCCTTGTCCAACCCAGGCATCTCTGCAGAATAAAATATCATCACTTGCTGCAGTCACTGATGTTCTTTCCTGCTGCAAATTTTCGAGGGTTTTGATAAAACCTTCTTTTTTGTTGGATGCTCATTTCCCAGTCACTGCTAAACCACTTAGTTAAATCTGTTCTCCAGATCAGTCTCACTGCTGCAGATGTTGTTCCCATCAATCAATCAATCCAATTTTGTCATGCTGAAGAACGGTCTGCTGTAGTTTTGTTTCATTTCTTGTCTTCCTCCCACTGGTCTATCAGCAAGTCTAGAATCACCTTGCCCATTCCCATCTTGATTTTGGACTGACAATTGTCTCAAATTATATTTAAGTTGCTACAAAAAAATTGTTTTTGTCCATCAGCATTTCATGCTTTCCACCATCCCTGAGTGGAGATGGTCTCTTGGATATTTTCTTCAGACATGGCTCAGCTTGGCGGGAACTCTCCCTGTACCAAGCCAGCAGCATGGGCTTTTGCTGAGCTTCATAAAAGAGATCTAACTCTGTTTTGAAGGTACAATTGGAGGAGAAAAATAATGATTAAGATTCATAAAGCAGTGTGGTATGAACCTTAGAATTTGAGGCAGTCAGTAAACAACCAATGAAAAACAGGACTCACAAAAAGTGAAAGAGGAACACATTTTTAGGAGAGAGAAGTCATACAAAGTTTTCCATAAATTTCTGTTCTCATATATTTCAGCGATTTATCCCTGGAGAGGCAGCATGGGGTAACTTTAAACCCTGTTTTCAAACTGAAAGTCATTTGCACTTAGAAATCCCAGCTCTGCACATCGTGCTTCACAGCAGTAAAGTATGAGGGGAACCAGATTCAAACTACCCCTCTCTAAGCATTTCTTCTTCCTACCATGTCAGAGGAAAGCTTTATGGACTTCTCCTGACTGCATCTTTTTGATGGGTATGGCCCATCAGTTCTCATCCTCTCAGTGATGGACACCACATCAGATGTCATTCCCCTCAAGCATCAAGTTAGTTCTACGGATGGTGTGTCCAAGGAGGTCTACAGAGAGAAGCTGCTTTTCAATTTCTGGTTGGAGCTAACTGGAAGAGGTCAAAGCAATAATATCATTAATCACCCTGTCATATGATGGATGGTGATATCCACCCCTTTCAGTGATTTCTGTTGCAATTCCCTCCTTATATCAAATCAAAAGCAGCCAAAACATTATGTCAGCCAGTAATTTATTGAGAGCTGCAAGATAATTTACTCTGTTAATAAAGCGCAGTGGTTGACATAATGAGAATGAGGCCAAAATAAACAAATGAAGTCTCTTGACAGCAGAAGGATGAGGTTGGTTTCACTGGACATCTATCAGCAGCTCTCTTTCTGAACCTCACTTCCTCTCATCACAGAGTTCCTTCCTCCTTCCCAGGAGTTTCCTTTCAGCTTCTGCCTGTTTGCTGCTGGAGCAAATCCTCCATTTGCAGACTGCTGTTCTGGTGTAGCTCACTGCATTTGGCAGAGTGGGTGGTAGTACTTCTGTCATTACGGAAAGGCTGTCAGGAGCCTTCCCAAGCTCTTAGGAAACACAGAAATTGCAGGCGCCTGTGTGCTGCTTCAGCATCTTCTTTTTCTCCTGTGGGATAGGGAAAAAGGGCTGGTTATGACGTAGAGCTGCAGAGTGAAAGGAACAAGTGTGGGATACCCCATTTGTTTCACAGCATTTGACATTTAGCCAAAGAGGGGAGCATTGCCCCCCTCTTCAGCTAAAGAAGTCTATTGTAGATATGAACATTAAGGCTTTGAGAACGCCTACCCCCAGCTGCACTGGAGGGCTTGGTGACACCCTCTTAAGGCACTGCACTGGATTTAGGAAGAAACGTCTGCTGTGGGAAGGTTTATCTGAGGCGTAGCGTTCCTTAGCGTGACTATAAAGAGGAACTTGTGTGGAGCGGACGTCTCGGGCTTTCTCCCCACCATCCTGCCACTTGCTGAAGAGGCTCTGTGAAAGTGATTCTTATCTGCAGTGTGGCAACTCTGCGTAGGTCTTTGTACAGCTCCACAGCCCACTGGCTTGTAGATACTGCAGGAGTCCTTTCCTCTGGGTAATATATCTGCTGTTCCTGAAAGAATGTCTTCCTTAATGCTACTTTGAATCAATTTTATGGTGTATTATGGCTAATAATACATCCGTTTAAAACTGTAGTTTGTTTAAGATTGGGCCAATACTTCTGAAAGACCATCCTTTAGCACTTCTCTTTCTTTCCGGTTCACATTTTGTCTTGAAATTATCATTAAAGCTGGGAAGAGAATATGAGGGAGGTCACTGGCAAACAGATAATAGCAAAGTTTGCTACCTTACCTATCTTAAAGTATATCTCATAGCTACACTAAAATATTATACAATAAATTGTTTTTTAGTAATCTAAACCAGGATTCTCCCCATCAAATTTCCCTGGCAGAACTGAAACAGTTGCAAGCTTCTCTGCCAAAATGCTAATTACTCCCTAGGGAATCATCCAGTTATGCAGAAACATGGGCCTGTTTATGTCCTTTGCATACATAATGCATATAACATAACTAAGGCACCTTTTCTGTTTCTTGCACAGCAGATCTGTGTATCTGAGTTAATATTATGGAAGCTGCACTTCCAGAAGTTGCAGAAAAGAGAAATAAATGAACACTCATTACAGGAATGCAGAGAAGTCACCATTGATTTCAAATTATAAACAATTTGCATGCCTTCTCTATATAGCAGACGCATACATATTTCTGTTTTTTACCAACTTTCAGATTCTTAGGAGAGTGCTGTGTAAGTCCAGCATGGGCTCACTACCAGCTCAGAAACAGGCAGAATGGATGATGAGGTGAAGAGATGTTCCTCTTTCACTCCTCATCAAAGGTAATTTGAGGGAATGGGAGTTTCTGTGTGGGAGAATATGTGATGCAAGAACAATCTATAAATATTTCTTTTTGTTTCCATAGCAACTCCCATGCTGGCATGTCTTCGAATTTGTTAATTCATTCTTTCAGCTCTCTTTGTGGGCTTTGTCCGGTTTGCAGAGTTGCAAAATGATCTTTCCGCCTGTGTTTACAGATGTGTGCCTGCAGTCTGTTCTGGCAGCAGGGTACATCCTACACCTCCAGGGACATCTCCCTGCAGCCTGCCAGGACTTCAAGGGGGCTTATGAAAAAGAGGAAGATCTTACATGGATAGATAGTGACAGCACTAGGGGGAATGGCTTTAAACTAAAATGCAAGAGAATTAGATTAGATGTTAAGAATTTATTTTTTTTAACTCAGATGGCAGTGAGACACTAGAACAGGTTGCCCAGAGAAGCTGGAGATGGCCCATCCCTGGCAGTGCTCAAGGCCAGGTTGGATGGGTCCTGGTCTAGTGAAAGGTGTCCCTGTCCATAGCATGGCTATTTGAATTAGGTGATCTTTAAGGTCGGTTCCAACCCAAACCATTCCATGGTTCTGTGATTCTCTGCTGGGAACAACACTTGATAGAGGAAAGGGTGATGGCCCTTATCACAAACAAGAGCCAAAGGGCAGCAATTGCCCTCTGTAAACTGCTCTCTTCTTTGCATTCTGAATCATGCTCTGGCTGACTAAAGAACATCAGAAAAAAGACCCTGACAACTCTCATCTCATGGTACACTGTTGTAAAAGCTGTCTTGCTCACATTTTATCTCTATCTATTCTGTGATATAAAGGTGCAATTCTGAAATTTATGCTTGCAAATGCTTCTGCCTTGTGTCTGATAGCAGCAAGGATACAGTACATTTCCTTCCTTATAAGCAGAGACTTGAGTGAAAAGTGATGTAGCAAGACAGGCTTTACTGCTCTCCATAATTTTGTTTTTTATATTTTCAGAGGAATTTTATTATTTTAGAGGAAGTGTGGGTGTTCCTGGAAATTCATTGAGGGTCAATAACAATTTCATCCCTGCAAGGACACTTGTAAACCTTCTGTGTTGGCAGATGAAGCAGTGCTGGGTGAGCAATTGGTCTTGTTAGCATATATTGTGCTTCTCTGAGATATAGAGGGTTCAAACAACTGCAGTATGTCCAAAGGCTATAGTGAGCAGATACCTTAGGCTTGATTTGGATTTGTGTGAGGACAAGTTATCCTGCACAGTGATAACTACAAGGTGAAAACCAACCTGCTGGCAGTTCTGGTGGTGGGAAGGTGTTGCCAGTGAAAAGTCTACAGTAGCCCATGTGAGTAGCTCTGAGACAATGGTCCCATTGAGCTGGGAGATCCATGCCCCCACCAGGCCTGGGAAGCAAGAGGAATCATTCTCTATCTCTTGAAGCCCAGAACCAGCACTCTGCTTATCCCAAACTTCTGACATCAAAGCTCTGAACATTTCTTTCAGAGAATTGTCCAAAATATTTTAGTTCCACAATTCGACAACTTCTCTCAGACCCCAGACTTTTATATCCTCCTTTATCAAAGGAACAGAGATTCAGCTGATGTAGCTCAAAGGCTGATGGACTGTCCTTTCTGTTCTCCTTTCTTAATTTTTTGTCACCCTTAGGTTAGATAACAAAACTCATTTTGATCCTCTTATTCTTTTGCCTTCAGTCTTCAACCAAGAAACTCCTAAAAATCAAAAATGAGTGTATATATCTAAGACAACACAGTTTCAAACTGTGATGACATAAAACAAAGTGGCAGCAAAGCTCTCAGGAAGATGCCATTTAAACAAATTCAAAACAGCTGCTCTGCCATCTAGTGTCATTGAATGACGTCTGCTAAGCCCCAACTTCCACCCTAACTACTGAAACACCTCTACCATGAACTTTTGCTTCCAGTCGGCCTTTCAGGCCAGGAACATGCCTCTATCAGTGGGTCACAGAGAGAGGGGTGGAAGTCAGGAGCAGTGTCCATTCAGAAACTCTCTGGTGGCATTAAGGTGAATGTAATTTATCTTTCACATAAAAAGACTGTTCCTTACCTGGAAAGGTAAGCTACAAAGCTGGGCATGTCTGAAGAGCTGCTGACCTTCTCCCTGTGATTTGTTAGCTCTATTTAGAATTATCCATATTCTTTAATTTAGGCAGGAAACAACAAGCCTGTGAGGAAAATGCAATCTTTTCAAGTCTACCAGATGTTCATTTTGCCCCAGGTATTTTCTGCTTCATAGTATGAGGTCATCTCCAGAAGCTAAAAATTGCCTAAATTAGGCCATAGAAGTCTGAATGCTAGGGGTCTTTGCTGGATGAAAATGTATTTGGCTTTTTGTTTGTTTGTTTTTAATTTCTTTGGTCTTTTTACTGTCTCTTTGTATTGATGATATCAGCCCCGAATGAACTTATGTTCATTAAGGTCAGAGAAGTGGGTTTTTTAAAACAAGTTTAAAAACATAAGCGTTGAATATTTTTGTCTAGTTTAATGCTATAGGTATGTATGTAGAAATAGTTTAGAATTTTTTTTTTTCCCCAGGGCCAAATACCATTCTTGTCTGGCCAATCAGATATGTGGCAATTAAGAATTATTCATGTATTCTATGTTTCTTACCCGGACCAAATCTCCTTACTTAAACATTGTCTTGATAAATCTTTAGAAATTGTCTTAATTTGCCAGAATAACTCCAAATTAAGATCACTGCTCCCTACTTCAATTGATAACAGATGTTTGGCTCCAGTGAAAGGAGTATGACTTTACACATCTTTTGAAGTGTCACAGCTCTTTGTATTCACAACTAGAAGCCATGCCAGAGCAAACCAATGCTGTCAATAGCAGAGTTGAAAGAAAACACACAAAGCACAAGACAGTGCATTCCAGAAACAGCACAAGTGTGGTTTGGAAAAGCTCAAATTTGAAGCCACTAAAACTATGATATAAATCCTGCAGTGCAGTCATGGTCTGCTTAATTTAGGAACTGATGAGAAATACTGTCTTAAATCTTTCTTTCTCAAGCAATCCCATGAGATTGCCACTTTCTGGGGACAGAAGTGATGAGGCAGATCTCAGCTACTTTTACCAAAAGGTTTCTTTGAATTTTTGAATTCCTAGCCCAAATAGATGTTCACCCAAAAATAAGGAGAAACAAAAAAAAGAAAAAAAAGAAGAAATCCTTTAGGACTATAGACACTGATTTTATCTTATCATAACATGTCTAAAAGAAACATTCTTACAGACCCCTGCTTTTCTGGCAGGGTCTCTAAATCCACATTTGTTCCAAAAGCACCTTAGTGTGAAGTGCTTTGCAGAAGACTCTGGAGCCTCATGAGGTGGCCCTGTAAATGTACAGAACCTTGTGCTGTAGATGAATAAAGAGATCCAGATTTTCCCTTTCTAACCAAAGCTGTCCAAAAGACAATTAGGTTTTCAGGTGTGAAATGGCAGCCAGATATCAGCAAGCTTAGGGCATGGGTGTTGTTTACTCTGATGTGTTCCAGTTCTCAAAATAAATAAATTATCCCCCCTCACAAAAATTGAGTCACGTTTTGTTTTTATCACAATAGTCCCAGCTGTTTCAAATAGCTGGCACTAATAATCTGTGGTTTAGAACTGATTAGCATCCTATATCCCTTCATTTCTAAAATGGAATTTTAATCAGATTGTAATTCCTTGAAACCTCCACGTCAGTGAGTACTTCCCTAACCATTAATCAATTGAATTTTGCCCTCAATTAAGCTGCTTAAATCCGCTTCATATTACTGATTGATAACTTTCATTGCCTCTAGCATGTTGCTGACACACTGTTAGGTTTTTTTAACATCAGGGCCATGACACTATTATAAAACTGAGAAAAAGAACAGACGTTTGCATTGCTGCTGTTGTGGGTTTTCAGCTTTCTCATTTTAAATCCCTGTTTTCTTCAGGGATTTGAAAGTGGGTCATAAATTCATTCCAAAGAGAAATCACTTTCATTGGTCTAATCATGCAAGTACTCAATGTCTCTTCTGGGAGGCCAGTTCTTAGTGTGGAAGTAGCTTAGCTCCTTCTGCTCAACTCCCCTGCATTATTTTTTTACAGCCCCTATGCTTTTTTTTTCTTTGCTGTTTTTGTTTGGCTGGTTGCTTCTGATGCTACCGTGATGAAGCATAAATAAATTTTTCATAGGGAAATTGGTATGTTGTGACTCTACAATACAGAAGGATAATAAGTGAAAGAAAACCAAGTTCTTTGGCTTGAGCTGAAATGCTTCCTATAATACATTGCAAACTAATTTACCAGAAATGTGAAGAAGCTAAGTTAATACCTCAGATATCAATAGTTTTAATGATTTTTCAGGACAACAACATGCAAGCTAAGGGAACAATTCTGCAATCCTTATTCAAACGAAGAAGATTTAAGTCTCTGGGATTTGGTCATGTATCAGCTGGCAATAAATAAAGAAACACAAAACATGCTTCTCAGAACAGAAGGGTTTTTTGGGTTAACTAAGAATTAATGTTGGAGACACTTACATCTTTTCTTAGGTGCCACTTCTTCAATATTTTCTTTCCCTGAAGCAAAACGAGTGCTTTGCCTGTTAACTTACAGCAGCATATGTCTTGTGTTTCAGTTTTAATCTGGTAGCATGTTGCAGATTTGATACAGCCATGCATTTAAGTAATTAGCTGGAAGGCAGAGTCAGGGACAGTAACACAATCTGGAATTTAGCCACCGGAATACACTGGAGTAAGATAAATTCTCAGAGCCCCAAGGTAGCACAGAAACCACCTTGAAAGAATAAACTGAGTTCTCCTCATGTTTTGCTACTGATGTAAAACAGAAAAAAAAAAAAAAATCCCAGACCCCAAAAATCCAAGCATTTCTATTATGATTATTACTGCTAAACCTAATTAGCTCTCAGTATGTGCTAGACATAGCAGACCTGATTAAAATCTTCTGTGCTGATGTTAAAAGATAATCCAAGGCCTTTAAGCTTTAATTCAGATGCCTATGATTTTGTAAGAACACCTGCTGTACAGAATATGCTAATTAGAATTTTTGAATTAAAATTATTTACATCACTCATGGAAGGAAGGAAGGAAGGCAGGAAGGCAGGAAGGCAGGAAGGCAGGAAGGCAGGAAGGCAGGAAGGCAGGCAGGCAGGAAGGAAGGAAGGAAGGAGGGAAGGAAGGAAGGAAGGAAGGAAGGAAGGAAAGGTACCAGTGGAGTGGCATTTCTCTGCTCTCTGCAAGAACTTAGGATATTTCTCTCTTAATCACCTCTGCTGGAGATTAACCTCATCTTTGTTTCGCTTCTACCTCATTGAAGTTATGTTCCTTACATTGCTATGTGTCATTCAGGCTGCTAGAAGACTGATGTTTAAGGCTAAAGGTGTATTTTGGTTCCAGTTGGGAGCTGTTTTTGTTGCTGCGGTGGAGTTCATCCAAGTTCAGAGAACAAAAA